>JAGXCT010037137.1:16338-71859 GCA_022495035.1 Philopotamus ludificatus | reverse complement strand
TAAATCATTTTTTTTCTTAGTACTTGTTGAGATCTTTAAGTTTATAAACACAACAAAATGAAATTATTAGAGAATGTTGTGTGATTTTAATGTTAAGTTCTCACAAAGCAATCATATTGAAAGTGTCCTAATTTTAAAAGTAGAATTTATATAAAATTTTTATTGATATATGTACATTTAAAATAATACTATATAACCTGCCTCAAATTGCAAATTTTGCCTTGACATAGATCCATAGAACCCTCTCCCCCCTCCCTAGTTACGCAACGAGCTTTACGTCAAATAAATTGTATTAAGGAAAAACCGAGCAAACCATGGGTCTTGTTTTACGCACGATCATGAAAATAATAATTTCTTTACTTTGTGGTAATACCCGTATACGCTGTCGTCTGTTAGGTCAACAAATCAAGGATATATGTACATATATCTAGGTAATACGTTCAGTTCGAATACCTCATCGCACATTAGCATATTCGTTTAATCACACACAAGACAAGCAATTACTATATATATATTATCACTAACCCCTTCTTTAAGTAGAATATTTTTCAATATATCCTGCATTTTATTTTAACCGATCCGTCACGGAAATTTATGAATTATTCATCAATATCTTGATTTCTTTAAAAAAATGTATTATTTTAATAATTTGGTCGATATTTTTGAGTTTTCTACTAATCTATATGACGCGTAAATGATATGCACACTCAGCGATGTCCCCCCGCAGACTAAGGACACGCTGCCGACTACCGCCTACCGCCAAATTCTCACGGCATGTAACATTAGTACATTTCACTCGCATTTGGCACATCGTATCGAATGCGAGCGAGAAAAAACATCGTGCCCTTAGCAACATAGACGAATATTGTTCTTTTTATTATTTTTTTCGCAAATGAAGACAATAAAGGTCAATGATTATTTGTAATATTTGTTCCTTTGGCTTTTGTAGACAAATGCAAAAAGTTTGTGACATGTAGGATTTATATCAAAAGAGTTATTCGAAAAAAATCATAAACTTGGGGTCCCAAATAGACTTAATCGCCACGGCTAGATTAATATTAAATAAACATGATCTTTTAAGCTCAATTATCTAAATGTCTGAAAATATATAGTGTTATTAGATTAGGAAGAAATACCCTAGTAAATATTTGATTTTTTAAATTTATTTACATTTTGGCGAATTCTATAAAAATTAAAAATATTTGTTTGTACATTACTTTATCCTGGATAAGATCAAAATAATTTAATAAAAACAAATTGTTAACAAATAACAATAAAAAATATTTGATATAATACATTTTGCTTTAAGAACCAATGAAAATTGGATAACATATGTTTTTATTACAAATAAAGAAAAGTAAGTGAAACAAGCTAAGGATTTATAAAATCGTGTATCATCCATACTTAATTCCTATTGCGGTATATAATAAATGCAAAAATTGTTTCATTGGTATTATTTATTATTTAAATCAATAAATCTGATATTAATTACTAAATTTATTATTGTTAATATTACCTAGTATTTATAGCTTACCTTATTATTCCCCAGTATCCTCATATATTTTTTCCCACGTCCCATTTTATTTTTTTACAATTTTATAGACCAGTGACGACTGACAATATATGTCAATATTTGTTTCAGCTATTAACTAAGAGAAAGACAGCCTGCTATTTTTTTTAATTATATCAAATCTTCGTTTAACTACAGAAGGATTCGCACAAAAACTTGAATTCTCATCGTCGACATCATGTGAAGATTTAAAACGTCTTAAATTGTATGCATTTGTTGGAATATAAGTGAAGTTAGTCACTATGACTTAGTAAATTCAGGAAAAACCATTACAGCTGAAGTGCAAGTGGTGACAATTGAGCATATTAAGTTAAAAGCTGAAGGAAAAACATTAATATTTATCCAACAGAAAAAAAAATATTCTGCAAAACGACAATGCACGTCTGCACAGAGGTAAAATCATTGTTGAAAAAAGAAACAGCTGAATTGAAAAGGACTCTTGCGTCCCTAGTATTTTCATCTTCAGATTACTACCTATTCAGATATAACTATAGAACATTCACTAAATAAAAATAAATGCAGATCAAGTAAACCAAATATATAAATTTATATTTAGCGTCGAACCATCTTGCTTTTGTAAGAAAGGGATCGAAATATTGCAAAAAAGATTAGAAATGGCTGTACGTAATGAGGGTACATATCATTAAACAATATTTACAAATTAATTAAAGTAACAAAAAGTATGCTAATTTAAAACCATGGGTGTCTTTCGAAATTTCTTAAATATTCTAAAGAACTCTTGATTGTGCAAATCTTTAAATTGTTTTAAATATAAGATGAATATGGAAAACGATATGTGTATATTATAAAAATAATAACAATATTTTAAATAATTTATTTACTTCTGATTTATACGCTGAAATATAAAGGCTGCTGACTACTGAAAAAGGACTTATTGATCCACTGTGCCAGTTAAGCAGGCGTAAACAATTTAACCATAGTACTAAATCACGCCCATAAGAACTCCTCCTCCGCTTCCTGCAGGACATTCTGCCCCTTTCGATCATAAACCTCTCTACATACCCGCTATCGAAATATTCTTTGATTTATCAAATATGCACACATTTATGGCTCACCGTTTTCGCACGTCTGATTAATGCAAATATTTGAATCTGTCCAATTTCGAAAAGCGGCCATATCTGTTAACGACTTTTGCAATTGTCGAGTTCAACGCGGTTTAAGGTCGAGGGCAAGAACCAGACGTCGTTCTATTACAAGGCTGTTCATGACTCGCATATAATTACATGTGTGTGGTTATATCATGGATATGGATGGATAAGAGTACACGTGTGTCATCGCGTCAGATTAAAATCATAAAAAATACAACTTGAACGTAAATTCTATGGAAAATATTTTTATGTTTTTCCGATGCTATTGTGTTGTGACTTTTCCACGTTTGCTCGGCGATGATTGAAACGAAATAAAACGGGCGACTGAATTAATGCAGATAACGAATGCGCTATAACAGTGATTGAATAAAGAATATATTATTTTTTTTTAAATATTAACAAAAAACGTATTTCACATAATAACATCCGATAATCAAATTTTATTGCACAGATGCAACACTTTTTTTTAATCTAAAAAAGGTATCCTGGCAAAAACAGTTATATGTAAATTAATAACATTTAATAATAATTCGCAAGTGTTTTTTTTTGACGTGGATGCATGATAATTTATTATTTCGACTAAATTAAAGGAAAATGCCGATGATTGTAGCGAAAATGGAAAATTTTATGCATATCCGATTTGCGGTTGTGTTATGTCCGGGAAAATATATTTCAAATGCGAAAAATGAACCTGCCATTATATTACATTTAAATATGTACCAAAGCAGCTATGTAAATTTTTATATCGCCTTAAATAATATTTAATAATGACATTGAAATATATAAAAATCACAAGTGTTCGAATACGACATAGGGTGTGTCAAGATTATTGTGCCATGGTTTAAATGGAAAAAAATCGCAATATGAATATTTAATGCATAAAACTAAAAAAATATTGATTATTTGATGTTTTTTTTTATATATATTTTTAAACAAAGAACTATTAGTTCTATTGACAATTTCTAATATATTTTTTTTAATATGACGTCAGAATGATTCTTTAAAATAATTAAGACGTGTTTTGTACTGGGTAAATATTACCATTATATTGAATATGATTATAAATATTATTATTAAGATTGGATACAAGTTTTATTGAAAAAAATATGCAATATTTTTAAATTTCATTAGCTTAAAAGTGCAATTTTATTGATTTGTACTTATGTTCATATGACGTACACTGACATTGATAATCATTTTGGATGGATATGGTAATATCGGAAACGTTTTAAATGTTTTAATGATTTAATACTTAGAAAAATGGTAAAATATTATTTTGTATATCTAAAACGATACTGTTATCGAAAGCGTCCGCATTTAAACATAACCCATTGTTACATTATTCTAAGACTCAGAAAGAGCAAACATTTTAAAGCCTAATGAATCTAAAGATTAATTAAAACCAAAAATTACGTTTCATAAGGACTTCCGATATAGGAATAATCGCTGATAAAAAAGACCCGGATGTCCTATAACATGCAACTTCTACCACATGGTTTTGATAATACTAAGAAAAACGGCTGACTAATTTTGACAAACTATAGTATAACATGTTTTTAGATAAATTAAAAAATAATTAACATGTCTGTCTTAAAACAAAATCAAGCTATCATAAACAATCAATACGTCACGGCGGCTCAAATCGTCCGGAGGGGGTATATCAGAGACCCCAACCATTACTAGTCAAAATATTGATGAATACTTTATTAATATCTCGACTTTTTTTAAAAAAATGGATTATTCTAATAATAAAAAAAATATTCATGACATGCTTTGTAATTTAGTCGGTATTTTGGATTATTTTAACTAATCAATATGACAACATTGCTTGGCTGGGCCTAGCCGTTCCGTTGGGGTCTACTGTAGACCCCAAGTTTATGATTTATTTCGAATAACTCTTTTATTATAAATCCTACATGTTTCAAACTTTTTGTGTTTGTTGAAAATGTCTAAAGAATAAACATGTCTGTCTGCAATTGGGAAAAAAAAATAAAACAGCAATATTCGCTTCTGTTGCCACGGGCGCTATGTATTTTCCAGTGGCGTACGGTGGACTTAAATTTGGGTGTGTTGAATGTGGAAAAAAAATACAATTTTTTTTAATGAATATTATTACTTTTTATACAATAATTCAATTTCTTTTCTATATTCAGCACACCCAACATCAACATAACCGTACGCCCCTGGTTTTTTCTCGTTCGATCCGGTGCGAGTGAAACGTACTAGTGACACGCCGCGAGAACTCGTGCGGTCGATAGTCAGCGGCGTTTTCTTAGTCTGCGACGGGACATCACCGTGTTAATTACCCGTAATAATAATTAATAGAAAAATCCAAAATATCGACAAAATTATAAAACTTATCATAAAAAACTATTTTTATTTTTAAAATAATCTATTACGAAAAAAAGGATATTGATGAAGAATTAATTTATATTGATATTAAGATTCAAGGATATTGAGAAAGAATTCGTCAGCTCAAAGCTAAAATCAGTGATGAAAAAAAAACAATTGAATTGAAAAGTAATCTTGCATGTTTCCCAAACATATTTAGATTACTACCTATTTAGATATAAACATATAAAAAAAGGAGATGAAGTAAACCAATACTTTCAATTCGTATTTAGCGTCGAAACTTCTAGCTTTTATAAGAAAGGGATCGAAAAATTACCAAAAATATTATAAATGGCCTTAAGTATTTATATAAATTTTATTGTTATTAATTATTGATAAGAATTCATCAATATCTTGACTTGTAATACATGGGGTCTATAAGTGAACGACTTTGAACGACTCGATTGTTTCGAGCAGCCGTGGTTGATGCTGAAGATTCCAAAGCGCCATTCGTCCATATAAAGATTTTCTTAAGGATTCGATAAAAACTCTAAAGACATCTACGACACAGGTTAATTTTTAATATTATTTCAGTTAGATCGAAATTTATATTATTTGTTTTATATAAATATTTATTCAACGAATTATAGATGCTAATTAATTATTCAATCCTAACGCGCCAAACTATCTACATAAATATTAATTTTATAAAACATGCAGAGATAATGGAGTCTTTCTGTTGCATACCCCCTGGCCTGTGTTATAAAAAATTCTCTGAATTTATAGTCTTCGTCGGACACCTATCCGAGTACTAACTTTGCTCAGTCGCGATTAACTTGCATTATTGAAATATACGCATATTATCTACAAGCCATAACACTGGTTATGGTTTAAATATATACAGATAGCTTGTGCATAGTTTTTGCATTCAAATTAATTATGCAAATGCAAATAAATAAAACAATTCGCTCTTAACGATTCCTAAAACGTTAAGATGTGGTTAAGAACGTTGAAGATGTGGCCAGAGGTACTCGAAAATGTGGTACCACAGATGATGAATACGAAAGGACAATTAACATCAATCGTGAAGTAAAATTTCATGACCTGTAAATATAAGACATAGAAAAAAATGTGATACAACGAAGTAGAACTCGTCGAAATCTTAGATGAATCTACCATGATTAATTATTTAGAAAGCAGTGGCAGCGACGTAGCTGCATGGTTTTACGTTAAAATTAATATATTAAGCTAGTTTGGTGAGCTAGAATTAAAAAAAAATGTATTCTATGATGAAACGAAGTTTGGGAGAGGAATGCTTGGCCCCTCGTCATGAAATACATAAAGATTAATAATTTAAAAGTTAACAAATGCTTATTTAAATCGAGTATCATTCGATAAAGAAAACCATACAACTGATCTTGAAAAAAATAATCAAATGATCAGGATCGTTTGTGAATTTAAATTATTTTAAATATATATCTAAACGTATATTTTTTTATTGTTTGTTAAAAATAAATAAAGCATATAATTAAACATAACTAATTTTATTAGAACGCACGTCCTACTTTTGTACGTATTTCATACCTAGTAAAACAAGGATTTGTATTACACGACGTTTTCGTGTAATCATACGACCGTGTTATACGAGTGTACAGGATATATCCGATGGGAATTATTTTGTATAAGACCAAATAATTATTGATTTTAATTTCGCACTGTTTTTTTTTATCTAATTCGTAAAAAAATATTTATTATAATTTTTAAAAGTTAACTCAGTATAAAAAACATGACTATTATAAATTGTCTATTTTGTTATCTTGATGTTTGAGTCTATTTTGTTTAGTTAACATGTTCTATTCAAATAAATGGCACGTGATAAGTGAAATTAATTTTTTGACTTACCAATAAGTGGTCCACAACAATGAACATATTCATTATTATCTTATTTAAAAATAATATTACATACTTGTGAATCGATAGCATGTATATTTTTCGAGAAAAATTCAAGTTCTAAGCGTTTAAAATGTTTTTTTATTGATTTTTTCTATCAAATGAAATATGAAATAATTTGAACAAATTCCAAAAAATATATAAGACCACACAGCACAAATATAATCGTGTAAAAATATTTGTTATGTGCTTTTTAGTTAGTAATAGTATGTTATGTAAACATTTAAATATAAGTTTACGCAAATAAAATCAATGGAAAATTTTCAGCTCGTATAACATATGCATGCAGTGAATCAATTTTCCGGAATCGCTGAATATGCACACATCCTTCAAAGATTCTATAGAAATTTAAAATAATTGTATGCAAAAATGTTATATAATTCAAAAACGAATATAATTATTTCACACATTTTGCAAATCTAGAATATATTATCGACAAATATATATATGAATTTCAAACAGGAAATTTTTCAATATTTATTTGATATATTATTACAGATTGACAATATGTTCACTTTCCTATATTTAATGTTGACTAAACACCTGCTGGTTAAATTATAAATCTAATATTTAACCACCGTATTAACAAAATATTATTTTTTAGATAAACCTATTACACCGAATAATTCGTGTAGATTCTAATATATCTCATATATACTATACATAATTTTCTATACTATACATTTTTTTTAATGTATATTACTAGAATAATGTAGATATAATCTAAAGCATGTGTCCGACAGACATGGGGTCTGATTGATGCTATTGAATGGTCAATTAGGGTCAATCGATCGGGGAACGCTTTAATCGAAACGACATATTTAAATGACAAATTATTTTAATGTCTTCTGATATGAACGATAATTTAAAACTTGTCCAATTAAATTTAAGCAAATACCGTGACAAGGGCTATTGTCTAATTGAGTTAGAATTGTAGGCAAATGGTACACTCGCCTCGCACTGCAAATACACAGAGCCATCTCTTAACGTTCAAGTAATATTACTTCCGTTTCTGAACATCCATGTGATAATGAAACACGAATTCAAATACTAATTGCTATGAATTATACATACCAAGTAATTGTAAAATGATGAAATAGCGATAAAGATTTCATATAGAAAATAATCTATTGGATTATTGCTGTTATCATCATTTAAATCATAAAATCCGGTTTATCAATGTTTATTTTATATTGCAGATTGCGATATTTTTAACCAACCAATATAATTATTTAACGTCTCAGGATATGGCATATAACATCAGATTAAAGAAAATAATGAATTACGAATGTAATGATACTAACGAAAAAGTGTCAAATCCCTTGTTTTTCTTTATATGGAATTTTTTTAATAAATTAAAACACAAATGTTTTTCCCAAAATTGAGAATTGGAAATTGCGACATCTGTATACAACTTCACTAAGATTAATAACTATTCATTATTACAGTTGTGTAATAAACATTGCATAACATATTAAGATAAGGCGTTACAATTTTATTATTTATTATAGTTCACATAACTTACTAAATAAATAACTTACAGCACTCGTACAAAAATGGTTGACTTTTTTTTGTTGACTGACAAACTTTTAACATATTCCGTATTAGTCACACCTCAGGCTAGACGACCGTTTTTTTCAGATTTTCGCTAAACCAGTGCTTCTCAATCTTACATGGCCCACCCAGCATCGTCATCAGCAAAACGGTTGCAGAACGCTGTGATTACACTTAGCAAAATGTCTATGCTAGCCGTACCGATGGCTCGATATCGATACCATACCGTTCTATTCGGGACCCCAGTTTTTGATTTTTCTTGAATAACACTTTTAATAAAAATCTTACACATCATAAACTTTTTGTATTCGTCTAAAAAGTCTAAAGAATAAATATTATAATTAATCATTGTCCTTTATTGTCTGCAATTGCGAAAAAAAAAAACAATATTCGTTTTCTTGTTACCGATGCGATGTTTTTTCTCGATCGCATCCGGGACAACGTACCAAGTGAGACTGAAACATGCCATTGACACGTGCGGCGAGAGTCTACAGCAGAGAGTCGCCGTGTCATTTACGCGTCATATTGTTAAAAATCCTAAATATCGAACAAATTATGAAACATTTATCAATAACTATTTTTATTCTTAGAATAATCAATTTCAAAAAATTCAAGATAGGACGTCTTGATTTGAAATGCTCGGGGTCTCTGAGAGACCCCCTTTAGACGACTCGGTTGTTTTTGAGCTGCCTTTAAATATGGGTTAAGTTTATAAATAAGGCCTTCTTGAAAAGAAATACGGACGTTTTATATATTTTTAGCATTTATACCAGAAATCAGTGTTAATAATAATTTACCCTGACTTTAACTAATTGCTATAAGACAATATTATCTCTATTTTTTTTATTTATTTAAAGTATTTTTTGCATTGTATAAATTCAAAAAGTCTTTTTAAAATAGAATCTTCATCAGAACCACCTCTATAAGAACAATAACAAATAATAATCCGTAGGTAAAGACAATCCGTTCTATATTTCAAATGATATGTATGTTTTTCGTAAATATAATTTTGATTTAAAATTATTTGCGATTTATGTAACCGTAGAATTTATTATAAATCATTGTTTAAAATGAACCAGACGACAAGATATTATTTTTAACGAAATTGTATTGCTTTTTAAAACACTCTAACGATCAATCTGTGCGAGCTTTCGTCCGCATACTTCAGTCGACATAATTATAATATCAGACTCACTGAATCCAGTGCTCCCAGCTAGGCTTTATTCCAACCTTTGCGTCGTTATGATCTCTCTTCTGTCGGCAATATCCTATAGAAATAATTTTATGGTTAATTATTTTATGATTCTGACACCTTGTTATTTAACTTTCAATCTCTGCATCTAGTCGCCAAGTGCTGTTCACTCCAAGACGTCCATCTCCATTCAAAACTATGAGTGCACTTCACAACAACCACACATTTCAGGCATTGAACTGAAAATCGCCTTTAAAATTTTATTTACAAATAAATTTATTAATTTATCTATTGAATCTATTAATCAATTGAAAATTTTTAAAATATTGTTTAATTTTTGCTCAAATATTATTTTTTTGCTCTGTACATTGAGACCTAAGTATAAATATTAAAAACTCAGAGTAATACAATTTTTTGAACGCGTATAGATAGAAAAAGTATACATAAATTCTTCTATACAGGTATTTAAAATATTAATATGTTTTTCTTTATTAGTAAAATAAGTGTATATTTCGATATAAATATATAGTGAAATAATTATAAAATTCAATATAAATGAGTTTTTAGTATATTTAATTTACCGAGGATGTAAAGTCGTGTCCAACAAATTTATTTTACCATTATTATATAAATTGGAAACCTTTAATAGTAATTTATATTGGACTTTCTTATGAAGTCTGCAGTAGTTCGTGTAATTTGAAGATTTTATTGCAGAGTTAACTCTTACGTAAAATGGAGTTATTCTTGTTTTAAAACGATTTTCATGTAATACAAATTTATGAAGTACATAATTTGTAATATAAAATATAAAAAATCGCAAATAATCAGATTCAGAGTTAGGAATCTTTATTCCATTTAGACACTAATTCTGTTATTTAGAAGCCATATTGTGTACACTTTAATTTTTGCAAAAAAAAAAGTTTTTTCTTCTTCTATCATCTCATCAACCGCTTTGCCGCCGCACTCTTCTAAAAAATATTAATTCAAATATACGTTGATTTGTTATTTAATTAAAAAGAAAATTATTGTTATCTTACAACTTCAAATACTGAGCAGTCAAAGATGTATAAAATCTGAGACGCGGAAGTTGCAATGTAGGATCAAGTATGCCGCGAAGAAAAAACTTGGGAAAAACTCACAATACATGTTCGTTCGTGAAAATTAAAAAAACTTATTATCTTTTAATAATAATGGTATATTTGGTTTACCTTATCGGTGACAATAAGTTTTCTGCATCAGACGTAAATGTCAAGTACAAGACATGTTTTGTGTTTTATTTATTATTTGACCAATGGAGAATGTTATTTTAGAGAAAAATAATTGCGAAAGTAGTGAATGTGGATGATGACGCATTGCATAAAAATATTGAATCAAATCTAACTCTGACTATATGACAATAATCTGTGTTTCTACGCTGTCTAGTGACCGGAGACGAAAAGTGGGTGCTAAATTATAACCAACAATGTTATCGTCAAAGACTTTTAAGGACCATGTTTCTTTTCATCTCAAGTTTCATCTACACCTCAAGCCGAACGAATCGTTAAAAAGTGTACGAAGAGATGCAAAAGGCATAATTGATTACGAATTCTTTTCATGTAGTAATGAAATTATGAACGAAACATCCTGTGTACAATTAAAAAAATGGAATTCAACAATAAGACTCAAGAAACATCTTTTTTCTATATATATATACAATTTTATTGGGACACTAAATAAAATACAGTATTATTTACATACACCCATATAGTCATCATACGGAGTCTTCAGTTTATCATTTATTTAAAAAAATGATATTTACGTCTGGTTTTCCCCCATATTCGTGATTAATGAAATTAAAATTCTTATACTGTATGACTTTTTCAATGTTTAAAACAATTTCTGAAATCCATTTTTGTAAAAATGTTACGGTTTCGACTAGAAGAACGAAAGTTATTTTTTTTGCCAAAGCATTTTGTGATAGAACAACAGAAAGCCAGATGGAGTAATGTCAAGAAATAGGATGAATGTATTTTATTGGGTGACGAAAGGGTTCAGCCCTGTTGCAATATGATGTTACCGTTATGGACTAAACTCAGTATTATTATATTCGTTGTGTTGCTCATAATACTCAATCGAAGTCACAGTTTCACCTGATTTTAATAGCTAAATCATATCTTGAATATTCCATCAGACACAGAGCATCATTTTTTTTGTTCGTAGGTCTCAATTAAGAGTAAAGAAAGACCTAATCAAAAACAAAAATGGTTTGAGAACATCCGCAAAGATTCTCCCAATTCTTCATCGGTTATTATAAGTATAATGTATTAAATTTCCCTCTCCAGTTATCAAATTATTTAAATAGGGTTGCACTGTTCAATATGCTTATTCACTTCCGGGGGCGGCTCGTCCATATATACTGTATACATTAACCCTTTGTACTCCACTGTCCATACGTATTGGACAGCTATTTTTTACCAGCAGCTCCACTGTCCACAACGTGTGGACATTTTTTCTTTAATTATTTTACAAATTATTTTTAGCATTTCGGATATTTTTTTTTACCCGATGAGTCAGGAATATGTCCTAGAAGAGATAATAATTATTTTTCTTTGAATTGAACCATCCACTGTTTCTTGGAATGGTGGAAAAAAAATATGTTGGGGTAGGTATAATGTACACCCTCAACGACATTTAGCATCTGTTGAACTGTTACCGATGAGGATTATATTTGTGGAGGTGCTCTAATATTTTGATAACACGTAAGTTTTGATCCCAAGTGTACATAGATTATTATATATAGCTGTAAATAGGTTAATTTTTAACATTTATAGCCCAGAAAATGTCCTCGAGCCAGGGAATACTGCCAGGTTGCTAGGCCAGGGCTAGGCTAGGCTAGGGTTAGGCTAGGCTAGGCTAGGCTAGACTAGGCTAGGTTAGGTTAGTTAGGTTAGGTTAGGTTAGGCTAGGTTAGGTTAGGCTAGGTTAGGCTAGGCTAGGCTAGGTTAGGTTAGGTTAGGTTAGGTTAGGTTAGGTTAGGTTAGGTTAGGTTAGGTTAGGTTAGGTTAGGTTAGGTTAGGTTAGGTTAGGTTAAGTTGGGTTAGGTTAGGTTAGGTTGGGTAAGGTTAGGTTACATGAGTAAATTAGATGAGATATTAGAACGACTGTAGTTATCTGAAGAAAAACATTTCATTGGGTCAGATTCCAAAATAAAAAAAACCGAAATTAGCAGTTGGGAGAAAAATTGCATTTAGAAAAAAAGATACCAACGTACGTTTTTTATAAATGCAATTTTTCTGGAGAGATAAACGTATTGTAACAATACTAAGTACGAAGTATACATCATCATCCCAATCAGTGAGAAGAGTCAGAAGATCTCAACCTACTTCCCAACCTGAACTTATTAGAAAGCCTATTGTAATTAATAATTACATAAAAAATATGGATAGGGTAGACACGGCTGACCAATATGCGACGTCGTATCGTCTAAAATGGTGGAGGAAATTATTTTTTTGGGGGATGGAAACATCCATTGTAAATTTTTATATATTATATACCGAATGCGAGAAAAAAGAAGGTAGAAAACCCCTATGCCATAAGAAATTTCGAGTGATTGCTGATGGATATTTGGAAATTTTCGTGCCGAGAAATCCAAAACCGGCGCGTGCAGTATCAACAAGTGATCAGGAATAGAGATTGATGGTGCTCCCATATCATATATATGATGCCCCAAAAATACAAAGACTGGTTTGGTATGTTCCGATCGCAATACACCTGGAAAAAAGAAGAAGAATAACATTTTTTATGATACGTAAGAGCGGGAAACCATCAAACCATCTCTTCATCCTGGAGAATGTTTTAAAATATATCACACTACAATTTTTTAATTTGATTCAATAAATAAACATCTAAACAATAAAATAAATTGACTTTTTAAAACAAAAAACCTGTTTTACCCAATTTTTACAAAATTATCTTTTATTTGAAAAAAATCTCTAAAAATTGCTTGGAGCTGGTACAAACTTTTTGAAAAAACCTTTGGGGTGCAAAGGGTTAATATATATGTGTCTATTGATTCCGTATTATATATACGAATATATAAATATAAATTATATTTATTAATCTGGTCGGTGTTCGTGCGGGAAGTGTTATTCCGCACGATGTAGTGTAAGTGCTATTATTCCAACAGCATCGGATTTTGAATGGATGCGGGGCGGTAGCGGAGGGCGTGGTGCGGTGGAAGGGACTCGCCGTGTCGCGCTGCGACTCGCTGCAGTCATACTGACTCTTTTACTTGACTATTTTATTATTGTTAATATTATTTGGTACTTTTACCTCACCTTATTCATTTCTATAATGCGATAAAGAACTCGTGTAACCAAAATTTCCGACAATTTATTTCAGTCCGATATCACATTGGTAAAGGTGCATTATTTTCAAGTCAAAATCTCCTACATATTTTCTGTATCCTCCCAAAACTCCCAAAACGAATATTATCTCCAACAACTTTGCATAACTGGCAAATCTTTTCAGTAAATGTCTTATATCGTCACAGATGTTTGAGAGGTAAAATATTCTAAATGTGTTTCTTAAAAAAAGGACTGAAATATTAACTTTGAAACGGAATTCGGAAAACGGAAAAAACGGTTTCAAATGGAATTCCAATAGCTAGTTAAATCTTTGTACATATTATAATAAAAAAAATGTAGCTGCAAACGGACCAAAAATCGCTGACACATTATATGGGTCGACTTAATACTATGAACATTACACAATGTTTATATAATTTGCATATCTGCCTACGTATACATTTTCTGCATCATCGTGTCATGAGTCATCCTTCGGCGTGGTGTCAAAACTTTCATTTGACATTTGGTTTTGACATCAAAAATTTAATAAATGATTCTCGCTGTACAGGGCCGCATCGGAAACCGGTGCTACCAGGCCGTAACATCTGCCCGCGTATCAATGTCATGGTTTAACGACTATATCACCCACACACGTTCTATCGTTTGATTCTACGAATTAAGAGTTAATTAAATTCGAATTAGAACGAGTGTTGTTTAAATATAGTCACTTCTTAGATCGGATCGCATTACATACAATGGAAATGTTAAGTATGTGGCTTATGAAGAACTCACAGGGGCTATTCAATTTCTGTAACAAGATTTCGAAACACTCAATGTTTTCGCAGTATTACATTCGTAATAAATTGACAAAAACACATCAGATTAATCAACGATGTTTATTTCACATTTCTAACATGATAAGGTCGAGGCCTTGAATATCAATAAACGTGTCCGCAAATCAATCAATCACTTATCGCAAATTTCGCCTTTTCTCGTCGCAATTTGTCATGATTATCGAGAAAAATAAGCAGATTTACTTAATAAAACCTTTATCGTTTATTCAATTTGGCAAATTGAAAAAATGTCTATTCTTACGTCGGTGTATTGGGTGCTTTAGCGGTTGGAAAGTCGCTAGTAGATCAATGCAAGTATTTGCATAACCACTTTCACACGATCGGCCACATTCTCATTTGCATATTAATTTCAAGCCTAATTAAATATAAACTATTTCAGGTCACAACAGCGAATGATGGAAACATTTTAATGGCTTCTAATTTGCCGTGAATAATATTTATGGCCCACTAGTTATTCAAAAAATATTTTTACATACTATTACGAGTCATGGAATTATAAAATTACTTCATATTTTAATAAGATCGAATTTTTTAATTATATTATAATTTTACTATAAAAATATTAGAATTAGAAATATTGGGCTCCAATTGTCACATATTTTTGTTGCGTTGGTACCTGACGTATATTGACATTGGTAGTTATTTTGTAAGCTAACTATATTGTTGGTTGTCAAAGAGGTTTCACGTGTTTTGGTCTGCTCGACGAATTTTCCTTGTGGAAAATTGGAAAATGTGGAGAGAATTTTGAGAGGCAGAAAATGAAAAAGTTGAAAGATACGTGAAAAGACAACATTTTGATAACAATCCCCGAAGAAGCTGTACGACATATCAAATAGTCTCCTTCAGTGAGGTTTTAAATATTTAAAAAATATTTATCTGCTGTTGACTACTAATAATACATTACGATTTCTTAGAAAAATATAAATAATATAATTAAATCTCATATATGGTGTACTGACCTCTTAAGAAAATTATCATTGATTTTATTATCAATAAATTAAACCATTAATATATTTATACATAAACAGCTAACTGTAAATGGTAATTAAATAATATAATTATCTTGTACTATAAATGTCATAGATTCTCATATGAACATCGGATCTTAGCAGTTTCTCAGTTAGAGTAAGTATATAAATAAATGGAAAATGTCGGCAATAGTAAAAAATTAAAACAAAGCCCTATGTTAACCGTTACCCTCGAGCAAACGATTTATTTTCCCGCTCCGTTATTCTTGTCATTTCGCAGAAACAATCATCGCAGATTCTCGATTCAACATGGCCATATACGTGCAGGTGCTCTCCGGTACTTAAAATACACGTGTGACAGGTAGTAAATAAGTACTTTCATCGTCCGATCGTTAATCACCGCTTTTTTGGCCTCGATAAACGAGCCGATTCGAAAAAGATTGACCCATTATTGTGAAAATGATATTTAAAATCATAGAAATCTAGAACATCTTATCGATAGACTTTCAAATATTTTTTTTATTTTGAATTTATTTACATTGTAAACATTTTTATTTCGTGTCTAGAAGTTGGTGCTATAATTATTATATTAAAGATTTGAATCTGTAATTGAATAAAATTGTAACCGACAATGTTTTACAATCCAGTTTTTAGGGAATAATATTAGGGGTACCAAAAAGGATTCCATTTGCTGAAGGCCACAGTGGAAGCCGATCCTCGTCTAAGTATTGAGGAATTATCCCAAAAAAGGCATGCCCCATGGTCAATAGTGCAATATCACTTGAAAAAATCGGCAAACATGTGTGTTTGGTTTGGTCTTTGGATTCCTCATGAGCTCTCCGAAATGAACAAGGAGGTGCGAGTGAGTATGTGCGACTCTTTGTTGTCGAGACATAAAGTTCCAAAATAATTGTAACCAGCGATGAAAAATGGATAGTGTACCATAACAATCCTCGAAAAAAACAATGGTTTTCGAAGAAGGATGTACCTGTCCCCACCCCTAGGCCTGGTCTTACCCTTCGCAAGGTGCTTTTGTGTGTCTGGTGGGATATTCAAAGAATTATCCATTACGAATTGTTGAGACCAGGAAATACGGTAAATGCAGAGCTATATTGTCAACAACTCGAAAGATTGAATTAAAAATTGATAACGAAACATCCAAGTTTGATCAATAGAAAGGGAGTAATTCTGTTGCACGACAATGCAAGCACTCACAGTGCAAAGATGACCCGAAAAAAAAATATGGATTTCAATTTTGAAGTCTTGAAGCATCCTCTATATTCACCAGACCTTGCCCTATCTGATTTCTATCTATTTAAATCGATGATACACTCGCTAAGGGACAAAAAAATTAAAAATTTGCAAGATGTCGAGAATCACTTAAATATCTATATTGACTCAAAACCTGAAAGTTTTTATAAAAGAGGAATTGAAAAGTTGCCTGAAAGATGGCAAACAGGCATAGATAACGATGGAGATTATATATTATAACATTTAAAATAATTGTAAAAATACATTTAATAAATATTTTTAATGTTAAAAAAATGAATTAATTTTGGCTACCCCTAATATTATTTATACTATGTGGTTACGTCGCTCTATATTTTTTGGTTCTAATAGCCAATTTTTATCGTTGGATTTTTGCGCGCGCTTCGTGGAATAACGTGGTTTCCAGTCTTGTAACAACTTGTGTGTTATATATACGAATTTTGGACTAACGCTGTAAATGCATTTGTGGACTACGTAATCCCACATGGGCATAGTTTTTTCTTATTTTTTAATTAATATATCGATTCCTAATAAAAAAAAATAATTATCACCTAATTCGCAACATGTATTCAATTTATTTATCTGTTATGGCGGCTCGAAAACAACCGCATCGTCCGAAGGGGGTCGCTCAGAGACCCCAAGCATTTCAAGTCGAGACATACCGAGACATTTTTTGAAAATATGGATTATTTTAAGAATAAAAATAGTTATTCATGATATTTTTTAACTAATCAATATGACGTAATTGACACGTACGACGATCTCTCGCCGTACCGGATGCGAGCAAGAAAAAACATCGCGCCCGTGGCAATATAAGCCGTGGCAATATAAGCGAATATTGTTGTTTTAATTTTTTTATCAATTACAGGCAATAAAAGATAATGACTATTATTAATAATTATTCTTTAGACTGTTTTAGACAGATATGAACAGTTTGTGACATGTAGGATTCATTGTAAAAGAGTTATTCGAGAAAAATAAAAAGAACTTGGGTTTTCCAATAATCATCAATAGCCATCGTCATGGCAAGGTTATTTACTATACAGAAATCCTAATTTTATATATGAATAGTACTTATATGTAATATTTAATTGATGTAATATTATATCGATGATGAAATTTAAATGTATTGTATTGCTAAGTTGTATTCTTCAACAACAAATATGTGACAAAAAATTATCATTGATAACATAAAGAGAAATTTAGAAATCGATTCAGAGTTTTTGTAAAAAATTAACACTGAGATATAAAAAACTCTACATATAAATAATACTTATTTGCAGATGTCACCAACCAGGGTTGAAGGTAACAAATAAACTGTTAAACATTTCAATGAAAAACAAAAGCAGTGATTAATAGATTAATTCGATTTTTTTTATAATTTAGTTTATGGAAAATTTAAGGAATTAAATTATGAAAAAATATTATGGAATGACTCGGTGTTTATTACCGCCAGTACTTAATTTTTTTTAAAAAAAACTGGTAATGGGTTAATTGGCCTCGTAGCTGACTCACTTCAATAAAATTCGGAAGATTACAATTGTAGATAAAAAAAATATACGCGTAGTCGAAACGTCTTATGGAATGATGGATCACTTTTGGTGCCTGGCTGATATTTCCTAGTCTCGATAATTATATTTAAAATCGCGAAGTTCATCAGCGCGAAATCATCTAAGAAGGCCGACCGTGTAGAGAGTTGTTAGCCTTCGTCGTTCCGAAGATGTACAATTGTTGCGAAGATGAATGGCCCGCAATCACAGCAACGATTTTGCTTAGGGACGGGTCACGTATTCGCTCCAAAAGCTCCGTTGGTATTAAATTAAGCCTCGCCTTCGTACGTTTGACATTTATAAATAAACATTTTGGCAGACTCATCAAGTGGCAAAAAAAAAATGTAAAAATTAAATTGGACGGCCAAAAAGTTTTCCTTTTTTCGGAAAGCAATTTTATTTCATTGCCGTAATTGGGAACCGTGGGGTAGACCGAATTTGTTGCAAAACAAGTTAAACAAGACAGCTTGACCTACAAGCGAAGTGCATAAGACGTGTGTATTGTAAAATAAAACTATTTTTCGCTTTAGTTAAAAATACCATATTAACTCAACGGTTAACTTTATTTGCAAATTTATTTAAAAATTGCAATAGAATTTGCATTTCATGGCAGATATATATTTTTAACATCACAAGATATGATATATTTTTGACATTATGTTTTACAATAGACACTATCCATTTTTTAAAATAAAAATGTTGTTTTAATCGTTAAATGAAGTATTTATCACCCAAAAGCTGCTCTAATAAAATAATTTAATACATTAGAGTTAAAAAGTATTTAAAATTCATTAGCTTGCCCCTTTTAATCCCAGCCTTTTTTGTAAAGAATATGCGAAGAATTACAGCAATTTTTTGGTAAAAAACGATAGTTTTCATTATTTTTTCTATCTCAACACAATTTTTTCTGTGGGGCCCTCTCTGTGGAATGTATGATAAACCCATGAAATATCATGAACCCTTCCAGAAACTTATAATTTTTTTTAATAAATATATAAGGTTCTTATAATTATTTATTAGCTTAGTATAAGTATTAAAAATCAGTTTTTTTGGACAGGGTTGTGAACATTTTATATAAAACATATAAAATGGTATGAACAAAATTCTATATCCGTGTTAAAAGGCATAAACTATTAACATGTCACCCCATAAAACATTATGAATTTAAATTAAACGAAAAAAAATATATTTAACACAGTTAGCAAATTTTGAAGCTGATGATCGACCCCATGGGAGTAAAAGGGTTAGGCTCATTTTTTTCTAGTCGTGCCTATTGGGGACTCTTTTTTGGGGAATTGGGGGATGTTTTTGATTTTCCTCGAATAACTTTCTTAATATAAATTCTACAAATTACAAACGTTTTTTATTTGTCTAAAAAAATATTATAAACAATCATTGATCTTTATTGTCCGCAATTTCGAAAAAAAATCGTTTCTGTTGCTACAGGCACAATATTTTTTCTCTGTCTGTTCGCTCATTCGAAGCCTCAGTTGATTAATTAGAATTAAGAAGCAAATCATAAATAACTATTTTTATATTTTATTTAATAAACCATTTTCATAAAAATATCAAAATATTGATGAAAAATTCATCAATAGCTTGTCTTGCAAAACTTGGGGTCTCTGATAGACCCCTTTCGGACGACTCGGTTGTTTTCGAGCCGCCGTGACGGACAATTTATATATAATTAATACATATGAGTGTTTTAAAAAACATTTATTAATAAAAAAGTAAGCTCACCAAAGAAGAATAAAATACTATTATGTGTTATTTATTTAACTATTTTTTTATTGTGATATTGCACACAACAAAAAATATATTATTTAAATAAAATTGAACAATATTTTTATTTTATATTTAGTTTTTAAATACAGATAATTGCGAGCAAAAAAAATCACAGTTGAAAACAGATTAACGTTGCTCGCCTTGAGACCGCGGATTAAAATCATTCAAGTGAATTGCAAATTTTGTTACACAAAAATTTTCATGAGAAAAGTCTGAAAAAAATTGTTATAATTGAAACAAAGAACCCGGTTTAAAATATATATTAGATATAATTAATATTTTATTTTAAGAACATTTAAAATGAAAATTTGGATTCTACGCCCAACTTTCACCAGCAGTCCTCGAGTAAGCAATGTTCATCTGCGATTGCCATTGTCGAGTCATGAAACCGAATCGAATTCTTGAAATGATTGTTAACGACGATGATAAGCAAGACTAATACTATGCCAATATGTATAAATTATTTTTCTATTATTAATTAATATTATTCGTATAACTATTTTTTTTGCAATGAAGAGAGCTAAACGAAGATACTATTGTAAAATCAATGTTTAAGATTTTTTTTTATTTTTCCTTGCCATATCAATAATATGTCAATAAATATTATTATAACATGCAATGAACAATAACACACAATCAAATGCAAGTTCTAGTGCAACGTTCAAACCAGTTATTAAACCACGTCTAACACAATATTTAAGTACATATTTGATGGAATAAATAATAAAGCATTCACGTATGCAATAATAAACAATTATGGTAAACGATATTCAAAAATTCACAGTTGAGAAAAATGCGCAATCGAGTCTGCTCTTTTGAACTTTCACACAGTACATCACGCTGAGATTCATGTATATAAATTCTTTCACATAATGTTAAAAAAAAATGCGTAGATTGTTTTTGTTCATGGTTTTTACTAAAATTGCGGTCTCTGCAGTATCGTATCTGAGTTTTGATATGAATGAGTGTTGAATAGTGGTTTTAAGGTTTATTGTCCGGGACCTCACTGTGCCGGTGCGCAAGAGTTGAAGGTTGATTTCTCATTCTTGAGCGCGGAAAGAGCGAGACGTCGGATCTACGGCCGTCCCTGTCGCGGACCTCAGTCGAGTTGCGCGATCGTCAGACGCGCATGTGCGGTCGCCCACTTCCGGGATTGTTTTATACGATTATTGTGGCAAAACGGCGCGGGATTCGTGGCAGGAGCAAGGAAAACAATAGCGTTGTGCGACACCTGTCGACTGGATTCAAACGACACCATCCTCGTCATCGACCGCAAAGATGTGCATCGAAAACGGCTGAGGCCGTGTTGACATAACCTAGAAAACAATGTTAACAACGCGAATTGTGCCGAGATCGACGCAGATGCAGCGGAAAATCGATGGATCTTCGAGCGAAAATCGGTGCGCAAGAAAGTTGAAATAGATGTCGACGAACGATGAGTGAAACCTGAAACCGCAAAGCGCTGACCGTGTTTCGCTTATTTGCAGTCATCCATAGATCTTTTACTTTTGTCATTGATCCCCCACCAGTGAATGTGTCGGCGGCCGTTGCATTTCTTGCAATTGCGATCGAGTGAATAAATCAGTGTGTGCGTGATACCAAAATATTGTTTTTTGGTCATGATTGTGTCGAAAAAATGAGGAAAATCATGTCGCGGTGTTCAGTGACGCCGTTCACATCCAAATGGATCGTCTGCATAGGAATATACGTGCTCATAGCGAAAGGTAAATAATCAAACAACACGCGAAAAATCATAAATTTTTCATCAATGACGTAATACAATTCGTCCAGCATATATTTGTTGAAATCTGCAAACGATCGATTGTACTAATTATCTAAATTATTCGGAGATGCCAACTGTTGTCGATAACTGTAATAAAATATTGCCACAAGGTAAAGTCAGCCGGTAACAAAACCAACGCGCTATTCGAGGCCATACAATCGGATAGATTCAGGTTCTGATTGATAATTCAATAATAAAACATTTATATTTGTTTATTACGAAATTCATTTACTTTCATAGCCTTTGAGACAATTTTTAAATCAATCAAAGTTATTGAAATAAAAATACAACAATTCTTGGAACTCACTCTGTAAATTTAACAAAATTTCCCAGCACATTTAATATATTAGATTAGTTGTTTCATATTTTCTGTCCTATGTCATATAAAAAATACCGGTGTTCTTCTTAATTTAACCTTATATAACCTAACATCCCTTTTAGTAAAAAAAATTATACTCGAATATATTTATACAATTACATAAATGGTACTAAAAAATTCTTTTAAATATTGTAGTACTGTAACTTTTATATTTATGCCATAAATTCAATTGTATTGCTACGGGTGAAATATCTAAGCTAGAATTTCATGTATATTTATTTATTTAAAGACAATACCTCGCATATATGTTACTTTATTCCATTTATTAAACGATGAATAAATGGTATGGTTTACAAATTACTCATATAAATGTTTGATAGATTTTTTAAAGATTCCAGGTTAATATATTTCTCATAAAAAAACTCCACCTGGCGAGTATCATAAAATAACCTAGAAATTATAGACTTTACAGACAAGTATTTTTCTTTATTCATTACCAGAGCTCATTCGCGGCTAACTTTCACAATCATAATAGATTGTTGCCAAAAACCCTAGTGGAATCAGTGTCTCAACAATTATTATAGAAACCTGCATCTACATGGTATACAGTACAAGGAGCATTTAAAACTGATTTCTGAGAGTCCTTAGAAATCAAAAATGACCCTAAAAAAAAATTAGCAGATTATTTTTATGATTTTTAATATACGTTGTATTCGTCAAATCATATTTCTTTGGAATATTATCCATTTAGGTCGATAAGATATTCAATGAGAGACCACAAATTCTATAATCTGAGTATCATATAAGATAATACAAGTGGTAGGGAAGCTTTGAGAAACTTAAATATATGTATTGAAATCTTAAATCCCCCAATAGCTAAAAACAACGGTATTCAACCAATATATACCAATATAGTATTGACCTATGATGTTAAAACCTAGGCACTTACGGCGGGACTAGTCCACAAGTTCAAAGTGACTTAGAGGGCGATGAAACGATCAATGTTAGGTATATTTCGAATCGATCAAATCCGCAACGAAATAGTCTGCTAAGAAAAATAAAGTGACTGACATTGCCAAAAGAATCGCATAGAAGACAGCGATCGAGTCGAAAATGCATGGACTTAATTCGCGAGCAGGTCAAAAGGACGTGAATTATTCCCCCACGAAATGGATTGATGATTTAATCGAACTTGCTAGGACAATCTTGAAGAGAAAAGCATATGAGCGGACAATTGGGAGAAATCTTCGCTCAGGAAAACAAAGGTTGACCGTGATGATGATAAGCATCGTCAAAAATCACCTCTATATTTATTCTAGTTTTTACTAAAAAAATAATGGAAAAGTACACAGAGAAATTCCGAAGAGTTATTAATGGATGGAAATATTATTTTTGTTAATTTTATTTGGTCACAATATTAAAAATGATTAAAGTCGGGTAAATACATAATGGGTTTTCATTTCAGTACTACCAATATAATACAGTGGAATTTCGCTTAACGATCATAATTCCTTATACTCGTTAAGCATAATTGGCTTTTTTTTTCTTATATAAATTAATGAAAAATACAATAATGTATTCCATGTAGAATAAATACTCAAAAGTTTGTATGTATAACGTTCATTCAAAGAAAATTATATATACATTGCTAAGGAGGATTATATACATTGTTATCTTAAACTTTACTATTTATACAATTATATACATTTTTTACTAGAAAGCTATCTGGAGACATTTATTTTGGGCTTCAAAATATAGTTAAAATATGACAACGCTATCCTTTATAAAGTTTGTAGCGCAAATAGTCAGTCTTATTGGGGTAATGGTTCTCAATGTAGATTTAACAGTTTCCCATACTTTTAACATTCCTCTTATTGCGCATATAATGTATGCTTTAATGTATGATTATACTTTACCTCCTCCACTGATGAACTCTCTTCCAGAATTTCTTGCTGTGAAACGCAATACCGCTCCATAAGCTTTTCGATGGTCAACTATTGACCGTGTTCTTCATCAAGCTCATCAATATCATTGTTATCCACCTCCGGTCCCATATTTTTGGCCAAATACCATCTTGTTGAATACGTTGGCTCAGCTTCGAAGTCATATTCGAGAACGCTCTCCGGCCAAAATTGCTCACTTTACTTCAAGGATAATCTAAGTAACCCCTTTCCACGCCTTTTTGATCATCCATTCAAAGAAGGGATATTTCCAAATTTTAAGGGAGCTCTTCCTCGCTTTTCAATGATTTTCCATTTTTTTTCTACAATTATTGCAGTCTACTGGCGACATTTTCTTTGGAACATTTTTACAAGGGTTGTAAAACTTTGCATACAAAAAATCGCAAATCATATATCTGATTTTACGTTTGAAAAATATACTATCCTTTCTTCCCCTCTCCTCGTAACTTATATGTTATGCGAAACGTTGCTTGTTATTGAGTCATTTTTTCACAGTTTATACTACTCGTTTAGCAAGGTTCCACGCTATAGTAATACTAGATTTGATAAATAAAAATTAGGAGATGTTTTGTTTTTTCACAAATATTTCAATTTCATTATCATGATTATTTGCCAGTCATAAGACACACTCTCACCACAGAGCCAGAATTCCCTGGGAAGGTAAACCCTAATCTGTTGACCAATAACCCAATTGTCTAGTCTCGATACTTTCGCTTCTCTTCCTTCTTTCTAGAGGATCCCTCTCTTATGAGGTATTTCACATGATGAAAGGATTGCTATTGCGCGACAGGGCTAATAATCACTTGCGACCCGGCTACTTGAGACTCGTTTTGGGCAGGTGTGCATATGTATGCCTGTGTATATCTATATAGATGTGTGTGTGTGGTCGTTCGCTACTTGCCACTCGTGACTCGTTATAAGCAGATAACGCCTTAGAAAAGAGAACAAACGAATACCGAGACAAACTCCCCCCTACCTGCCTGGACACAGTCGAGAGGGTAAAATCTAATACTAACATGGTAGACGATGTACGTCTAATGCCAGTGATGGCCAAGAGAGGGAAACTCTTTACAAAAAACCGCATACCAAGACGGCTCGGGTCCCCGCGGTATGGACACGAAAGGGGAGCCCTCACGTCACGTGTGAGACTCAGGTTCCTTTGGCCTCGACTACCATGCGAGAGTTTGGTAAGGCCATGCCCTCAGCGAGTGAGAGCCTTGTGGCTGGCAAATGACGATGATGATGATGATATAAATATTGTCATTTTTTTAAATAGAACTTGGCGATGTCTCTGAGCTCTCGTCATTCGTGCGTTTCACTCGCAGTCGTACACATCGTACCGGACGCGAACGAGAAAAAATATCGCGCGCTTGGCAACATCAGCAAATATTGTTGTTATTATTTTTGTGAACATTGATTATTTATAATATTTATTCTTTTGAATTTTTTAGATAAATACAAAAAGTTTGTGGCATGTAGAATTAATGTTGTGACATATAAAAGAAATAAAAATAGGTCCCATCAGCACGGTTAGGCTAATATTGGCTACGAATATTAAGAAATATAAGGGACAAGTGTTCCAATACTTAAAAAATAAGTCAATTTACAACTCGATTTTTTTTATTAAATCCTTTTCAATCTGTGCGATTGCGTGTATTTGATTTTTAAACATTTTCTGTAATTAAAATTGTATAATAGCTCATAGATTTTTAGTTTGGTACAAGATTTGTAACTAATTCTTACTTTTTATTGTTTTGTGTATTTTTTTATATTAAAATCTTAAATAAATCACGCGATTTTCCATAACTACGTTATTTTGCCGTGAATTTTCTTCTTGTTTCGAATTATTTGTTTCAATAATAATTTTGATTCTCTTTCGATAATTTGAAATATGAGCACGATCGCAAATTATCTACAGGATTGTTAAATAGTAAACAGGAAAATACCGGGTCGGCGACCCGGTGCTACCTGGCCCCACTGCGCATAGTTAATTCTTGTTATGGCCCGATATGATCCAATTTTCCGGCACCATATCAGATTATCGATTCTTCTCAGTGACATATGCTCGTATCGCAATAACGTTCGAACCAAATAACCAACACCGTAACCGCTCGCTCATGGTCTTCGAATGATCTTAATTAGCTTTGTGAAAGCTATCTCTTCATCGTGTAAAAAAGAACTGTGCTCTGACATCATTTTGCTAACAGCACTTGGACAAGGTCACCTACATTGTTTCGATTTCATTGGCTAGCTAAAACTTGGCAAAGAGAAAGTATCGACTCTCAATGCTAACAATATTATTATGCACATAATGATATATTTTTCATTATTTTCATTTCTGAAAAGAAACGAGGCTCTAGAAAATTATTAATATGCCAAATTTCAGCGTTTAACAAATCGATTGACCCCATTACGTTAAACCTATGAAGATATATCGTTTAAATTTCTGGCTAATTTATCAGATACACTCGAAACTTTCACGATTAATCAAATATTTTTTATCAGGAAATCTTATCAACGATCTCGGCGAAATTTGTTTTTATAATTTATTCAAATTTACATATCGCTATGAATCATTCGATATAATCCCAGTATGACGTTACACAATAAAATTTAATAATGCCCCCAGTTGTATAATGGCCATATAATGAATTTTCATCGTGTTATTTGAAAACTTTTTACAGTAATGGAGAATGTATGAAACAAAAATTAATTATGGCAAATTAAATTATCCGGTCGTTTGATCAGTCGAGTGCTCTCTAGAAAGCGTGGCAATTTTCAATCAGCGTTCCGTTCGAAAAATTAATGCCTCCAGACCAAAACTATTATTCATACTAAAACTTTGTACTGTGACAAATATAAATATTTATTTTTATTTAATAAATTGTATTGAGACGGATGTAAAATATGCGATCCTAACGATTGTTCGCCTCGAGCTGTTATTCCATAAACAATGACTAGTCCAACAATAATTTGCCATGTGCTTATTTATTAATAATATTTGGCATCGATTTAATATAAACCAGTTTGAAATATCGTGCGAACAGGATATACATATGGTCAATTCAGTGTTGGTTTAAATTTGCTCGGTATTTAATACATATTTCAGCATATATCATAATTGAGCTGAATTACGTGGGAAAGTTCGGATAATTTTTTTTATTATTAGTATAATTGGCGATGCAAAATAATCGTTAATAACCGGTTCTCTGTCTCATGGTCGTTATTTATTTCTTGTGCTTCGGCGTCAACGATGAAATATTGTGTTTTTGTCTTCATTGTTATAGCATAATTTATGACGCCAACGATTCAATTAAATTATAGGAAAAACCGCGATTTTTAACCACCATTAATATTTTGTATATAGCAAATTTTCACTGATAATTGAATAATTTATAAATGTTATGACTATGTTGTGATTATTACCAATAAATTCAAAGAATTTAGAATAATATAAGCTGCATTCATAAGAAAAAACTTTTTAATATATATATTTTTCCTTTTGGCATAAATTTGAGTCATCTCTAAATATGATTTTTTATCGATGACGAAATTTGTATGTATTTATCTGTTTGTCAGGAATATATGAGTAGCAACAAACTATACTCTACAGCGCATTGAATATTGGAAGGATGTTAGACTCACATTCACTCCCTTCTCAGTATCGATTAGATGTTCTCGTTGGTTAACTATCAAGTAGAATTAAATCTCAGTTTTGGTTACCTCTATTATATATAAGAGACCTACATCACATCAATTTTTAATTGATTTTTTTGAAGAGAATGGGGATAGAGGCATATTAGCCTCACATTCATCCCCATGGCTAGTACTGTACAGAATTTATTGAAGGTTAACCTATCCATGTAATATTTGAGCTCAGTTGATATCTAAGGTCATTTTTTTTTAAAGACTTTTCTATTCTCAAAATATCATATCATTTTAACCGATTTCGTTTATTTTATTTATCTCTCGATTGTTATTGTCTCGTCAATTGTTATTTATTCAACGCTGAGAATCTTTCTGATTAATAAAACACAAAACAAGACTTAAGATTTTATAAAAAAAAATATAATAATTCGTATTGTCCATAATTCAGGGCATGAATTTATTTTTAATTTATCTCTACTACTCTCTATACAATGATTGAACTTTGCGACTCACAGTTTTATTATTAATCCCTTGAGATATTAAAATGTATTGCCATGTCGATAGTTTTAGTTTTTAAGCATGCCATAAACATTTCTCCTAATGAAAAACTTAATACAATGAGTTTTTGACACTGCAATATCAAAAAAATGTTTTTTGATATTATTTCTTCAAAACAACAAGTAAATATACTATTTTCGTAATTAATTTAAATATTACAGTATTTTAATTTATATATTTTTATATAGAGACTTTTAAAGACACTAAAACAATATATTTATGTATGTGCATATGTAGGAGAGAATGGAGTATTCAAACTGAAACGTTCCCGTTTTCCTCCTTTTATTAAAAGAATAAATTCAATTTAACTCCTTTAGATATATGCATGTACATATATTGCAAGTACGTGGCTCAACACTAGTCTCAACCTGGCACTATTAATAGGGTCAGGTCAACGAATTAAGTCTCACACATAGCTAATGAAATACTCCATCAACATTTGCACCATGTAGATTCTAATAATTTATTATTCTTTTATCATACTAATTAAAACTTACGTATTCAGTTTAAAAAAATGTTAATTAAAATCCTACAATTGATAAGCACATTGCCCCTATTCAACTTATGCTGTGAGTACTAGTGTTCTTTAGTGAGTGTTGGTGTTCATGAACGAACGAACGCACGGATAAACATCGTCTCCAACATACTCCCGCATAGCGAAAACGCGAGCTCTCCGTACTAGGAGAACAGAAATTCTAGATACGTACATGTCTTTGCTTTCACTCGATACACCTGTATGCCAGAGCGTATGTGTACCAGTAGGCTCGCTTATATGTCAGGGGAGCACAACCGACGGTTGACCGGATAAATTAATATTTATTTTTTGTACTTTATGCCGTTCAAAATAAATGAGGTGCAGAGATCAACGGGCAATCACTGCTCTTTATACTTCATAGAAAACAAAATCACTGATTTAAAAAAAAAATATATAATGTACACAAAGTTAAATAAATAATTATTTGTTTTAAATAAAAAATGAACACAATTAAATCCGATTAAATTAAACATAAAATTATTTTAAGAGGGGCAAGCAATGAATTGCTATTGCTATTTCATTGTGATATATTTTTAACGATATTGTATAATATAAAATCATAGTAAATGGGTGCAAATAAAGAAACTTTGTATGATCGCGTAAAATGGTTATACTTGAACTATAAAGATCTGTTATAATAATAAACATTAAAAACAAATAATATATGAAATAACGGTGTTCTTATATGTACAATTTATGAAAAAATGCTTTTTTGTAGATGTTTTATTATAAATTAAGTCTGATTTTAAAAAGCGTGTCTATTGTTGTCAGGAGATGAGCAAATTTAACATGTTGAAACTGATAGTTTACAGGGGTATGACCACCATTTTAAATCAGTATATGATCATTAATTGTTATACTTCAATATTATTATTTGCCAGCCACGAGATACTCACTCGCGGAGTGTTTGGGCCTTATCAGACTTTGGAATGGTAATTGTATGGTTTATTTATTTCATTTATTAATATATGAAATTGCTCGTTATAATTTTAATTATAATAAATATAATATATACATTCTTATTTTGAAGTCGTCTAATATTTTCATTTTTATTTATTAAATATCATAATGAAATTTCATAGCGAAAACTTTTCATTTAATAAATTGAATTTTATTGTGCCGAGTTAAAACTCCGCATACATAAATATTCTTTCGATTGTACGAAACGTCTCGACATTATTGAATTTATCACCAAAATTTAACTAATTTTTTTTTTAATTATAAAATATAAGACATCACTTAACTAAATTAAATTATAGCATGATTAATTGGTTTCGGTGCCATAAATTACTCACAGTCACATTTTTATAAAAATGAATATCGTACTACGGATAATTATATTTTTTATATTATAGTGCTATATGTTGAGCGCATCTGGCTTCTACTGGTGTATACGTGGGTTCGATCTGGGGGGGCTCTGCGCCGTACAACTCTTTCACGTGTATGTGGTGGTTCGTTCTCGTGAGTCAGCGGCGAGATTCTATCTGAACCCGCACGATCTCTATGAACGGCATGTTTTCCTAATACTTTGGATCGAAGAGAAAACGTAAAGGATTAAACAGTAACAAAAAAAAACACTCACGTAAATAAAAAAATCAAACCAAATAAACAAACAAACATCTCAGATCAAATCTAATGCCATTTTATTCGGCTTCGACGAATGCCACGAAAATCTGTCGCTTTTTTAATTTAATTAGGAGATTTTCTAACACGTTCAATGCCAGTATGTGGCAGTCGCATAAACGTAGGGTATATTTATTTTAATTAAATTACCTATGCAAATATAAGCTAATTAATATGGAAAATATTTTTTTTCCTAATATTAAGATATACAACGCGATATCGTGCAGAGAACGCATTACCATTACAGTTATTACGCAAATGAATACTTTATAATACTTAATAATTGACACGTGATATCATTGCCATTGTATTATATATACGTCAGTGGCGTGCGTACGTGGATGCTGTAATTATGGTGCATGAAGATTTTTTATTATGATATAATTGCTATATGAAGGAATATGCATAGGCTGTTTCTTATCACCATTCATATGAATGTTCATAACTTTTAAAATATCCTTTAATGTATTAAATAAATGAACTGCTTTAATTAATTATTTTGCTGAAAATCATCATTTATCCCTTTTATTAATTCATCTTTTTTAATTATAGATATCAATTAATGTGCTTTAATAAACAAACATGGAATTATCTAATTACATCATACTAATACATGAGTAGATTTATTTGACACAATATTTTATAAGAAAAATATTGGAATTTTTTCTTATCTTGACATTTTTGTCGTATTTTGGTGTACTCAGCGATTTTTTACTTTCGGAAATATGTAAAATACCTTAGAAATGCTTTAGCCTCCGTACTCGCTATACATGGCATTTTGCGACATCTAAACCCTTTCAAGGGCGAATTATTTTTAAATGATTTTTACAATTTTTCTTTTGGAAACATTAGTCAAAAATACAAATTTATGGCAAATGTGGAAAAAATATATATTAAATTTGTTTAAAACATACAATAAAAAGTAGGAAGTACACATCCTACGAACCTTATGCGAAGTGAAAATAAAAATTCATAAGTTGCTTTCATTTGGCTGGGGTTGTTTAAATTCCAATTTTGTGACATCTAACAAATAAAAGAAAAATATTATGAAATGTTTGCTTCACTTGGATCCGTGTGAAGATGTATTCCCAATTAAAAAAAATCAGAAATATATAAAACAATTTATTTTGTTTATAATAAAAGTACAAAGAACATTAATCAATCGTTAATTTTTTTATAAAGTTAAAAAATAAGATTTTACCTTGATAAAACTAACTTTTTCTCTCCAGTCAATCCATGTGCCTGCCATGGGGTTTTTGAAGCAAATTAAATCACTGGGAAGCCCGCTTCCCACGGCTCGTGAAATGGTTAAAATTTCCTAGTTCTGAAAATGAGCGTTTAAAAAAATTAAAACAAATTCGATTATTGTTTTGACTGGCTTTAAATGCGAGTGTCACAGACAATTATTTTAAAAAATATTCTGTTAAATATTTGCGACAATATTTATAATAAGACAAAATCTTGTCGAGAATGTGTCTTCAAAAATTATTCTGCTAACAGTAATTTCTTTATATAAATAAAAAAGACATATACATTAAAATTATACGTATATACTCAACAGCTCTTTGGGTACACGGCTTTAAAATAACAAGATCCACTAAAAATAACAAATAACAATATTTACACATGTACACTAGGGATATAAGGGAAATAAATAGCAACTTTATATTAAAAACAATATGTTATAAAATAATATTTTAGATTTCATCGATTTTTTCTGTAATTAATATTTAGTCGATCTCCTTTTCTTGTGAAAAAAATTCTTGATTCTACTGTGCATGGTAACTTTTTAGTAATCGATGATATCTTATTGGAAATTAATCGATTTTTTAGTTGAAACCGTTAATAACTATTGGGTTTTCAAAATATTTTGTGCATATTTATTTGTAATATATGACAAATGTTTTTAATTGAGTTTATATTTGGAGATTGTCCAGGCCAAGGCAAAGTAATGAGACTTTAATCGTCTTTTCAGGTTATTGTTTTACTGGACTAATGGCAAGTCATGGCATCTTAGATAAACATGTATAGATTTTTTATCAATTGTATTATCAAACAATGACAAAAGTCAATATTTTAAAAACACCAATAAATTATTCGGAATTTAAGACTCCATCACGGACTATAATTTATGATCTTCCGTAATGCCATATTGCACTCTTTACCAGTGCTTCCCAATTACTTTCATGTCACGGCCCCCTAAATCTGAAAGAATTAATTCCCGCCCCCCGCCCAAAAAAAAATATTTTATACTTTTATTAAGATTATTTGCCAATAATATTATAACAATTATAATACACCTATCCCTCGACTTACACGGTAGATAGGTTCCTGAGAAAAACGTGTAAATCGAAATTGTATATTTTTCAATGTAAAACCGTGTAAATCGAAAAGTACACAAAAAACGCATAATTTGATTGTTTTTTTAAAATACATAAATAACACAAAATTATTCTTTAAAATAAAATTATATTCTTTTATTAATTAAACACACCTACAATAGAATGCTCACCTACAGTGGAATGCAAACCTACAGTTGAATGCATACCTACAGTGGAATGCACACCTACATTGGAATGCACACCTACAGTAGAATACAAACCTACAGTGGAATGCACACCTACAGCACGAACAAATACAATTATTATTATTGATTATTTTCAAAAAAATATTTCTTATTGGTCTGCAGAACGTCTTAACGTCCAAATTCGTCCACTTTCACTAAACTCACAGTTTTAGTTTTAGCTTTTAACAGTTAAGTCTAATTATATTGGAATTGTTTCGGGAATTTAATAAAAAAGATGTATTTTTGTAAATCCATTGTGAAGCCCAATACTATAGAGAAGCCTTTAGGCTTTTTTTTTAAGAGATTCATTAAATGTGTGTCCTTATCTACCGATCTTTTCGTGTCACCAACCAATCACCAATCGTATTTTTCTATCCTTTCTAACCTAACCTAACCTAACCTAACCTAACCAAACCTAACCCAACCCAACCCAACCCAACCTAACCTAACCTAACCCAACCAATCGTATTTTTCTATCCGAGGGCACGATCTACTAGATCTTTAAAAAACATGCGTTATCCAGGGTCCTTCTAAAATACAACTGATTTTTAATTCTAATCGTACAAGAGCTCTGGTTACCTAAAACAATTCTCTTGAGGTTTTTAATGGTGGTGTAGTGGGAGCTAACAGAGAACCGATTTTTAACGCGTCTATTTATTTCTGACATCCTAGTGTACATTTACTTTTGGATGTTGTTACGTTTCAGTGTCAAAAGACATAATTTGATGCCACAATAGCCAATCAAAACGGTAAACAATACAGTGAAATATATCAAATAACAATTGCTTTAGATCACGAGGGCTTGCAATTTGCTGAGGGTATGGAACAGTATTTTCTCGTTTATGTTTCCAAACTCAAGTTCCTCAACTTCTTTTTGATTTTTAATTTTCTAACACGATTTTCTTTGACACAATGATATTATTTTTTTAAATAGCACGGTTTTTTCCAATCTTAAATTTGTATATAAATTCTTTCACTTTTTTCACGATTTTTAAATATTAAATATAATGCGAGATATAAACCCAACCGTTTAGCTAAAATTTGCCAATTTGAGTAACGGTATGTTTATCACTTACGAGTTTTATACTACATTATTTGATTGCAAAACTAAACATTTCTGAAATGATATAAAAAGGTTTAAATATTAATATTCAGCCATTTTCACATTTTATAATGATCATTCATTATAAAATGTGAATATACGCCACTGATTTTGATTCACCTTTTTTACATCCCAATTAAATATGTATAATTTTAGTCATGACCTTTAGCTCTAATTAGTGAATACATACTGACTTAATTTTGGAATAAAAAAAATATAATTTATAATACGGATTATACGAAAATGACTGTGACGGTAAATATAATTTTCGTAATTATAATGTATATCTTATATTTTTTTTACCACTTTTCTAGTCAATTAATACAAGAGGAAGGTTTGCCAGCATTACATTACCATCAACAATGAATAGATGCAGTTTACAATACACTTGAGGTCATTCAAGCTTGCGCCATGATGCAAGTGGTTTGTTAAATCGATTTGATTGTGAAACGATTCTCAATCAGTGGCATAAAATAGCATTTTTACGTTATTATATATTTTCCGCAGATTTATTATTTAACATATTCCGCGTTTACTTAAGCCGCAACTGATATGGAATATGATTAATGGCGGTAATTACTCATAATCTTGATTTATTTAACACGCTTGAATAATTATAATGACGCATTTTGCGATTTTTTGTCTATCCAGTGTCAACGAAACATTATTTTTATTAGATTTGAATAATAGAAAAAACGTCCATATAACTGCAAAAATATAAGAAAGCCAATTTGAACCGGAAATACCCGCGGGGATAACATCAATCTTATTTTTTGGAATCGGCAAAACTTTGCGTTAGCCAATCATAAAGGTCTATTTTTGGCATAGTTTGATTGATGACACACTATTCAAACAACGATATTATGACACCAACTTGTAGTAGTCGTGTACGTGATGAAAATATGATAATTCAGCCCCATCGTTCAGGTCGTTATAATTAAAGTATCATGTGTTGCGAAATCGAAATATTCGGAAATTATAATAAATACACTACGAATCCCCTATACAATAATGATATGAATATTATATTCATTTATAACCGAATATAAATATTAATTGTATTTTTTTTATAATATATTTTTCATAAACTTGTAGAGGTAATAACCCGATTATAATTACCTGATATAGCAAAGTCGAGTAGAATCTTGGAGTTACTATGACAAACAATTAATATGTCCACACATAATTGTTATTCTTGTAAATAGAAGGTATATTTTTATCATTATTTGCAATTAAATACTTTTTATCTCTTTTCTATAATAAGATACATTTTTTTAGTAATAACAATCACGTTTAAGTAGTTTTAACGTCAGCCGTATTTTAAAAACGAGTATATCATAGAATATGTTTTATAAAGTGAATATATAGGCATTGGTAGAGCCTTCCAGATTTACTCCCCAATTATTCGTGATTGAGAGCAATGAGTATTTGGTGTTTTTCGCTCATCTTCCTATCCTAGGATAGCATTGTTATGTGTACATCGTTTGCACGATGCACTTTTATGTATTGTACTCTGATTCGATTTATTTATTTTCTTCTCTTTATATGAATATATTATTATTAATATTATAAACATAAACAAAAAACCCAGTGTTGACATCCAACTCGCGCAATGGCATTGTTTATGTCAAGGAAAAACTTTCCAACTCGGCCATATTGAAACCACATCTGGTCGGTGGTCTAGCTCATCCCCTCCATCTGTCTGCTTTTCTAAAGATACACATTGTCGACGATACACTGCTATTAGTTTTGTATTTAACTGAAATATATTAACAACTTGGTATATTAATAGAAATAATGACACAATTTTTTTCAATAGAAAATTTTGCTATTATTTTAATTAAATTACTTTAATTATAATGGATCTGTCTTATAGACCCAAATTTTACGCTTAAAAGTATTTTATGTGTCTTTATTGTAAATTTTTGAGTAACGGTTTTATTATTTATTTAACTTATATATAAATAACGATCGTTTTATACTAATTTTCAGAATATTTTTAGCTTTTATGCTTTAACTTTCGCGTTCAAAATTGTGTAAGGTACAAATTCATCTTCACCAACGACCAATACAAGGATTCTTTATTTATACTTCTGCATAAATAAAAAATACGTGTACACAGGGGGATAGATTCCGTAGTCCTCACTCGGGTCACCATGAGATCAGCATATTTCCTTGGTGCTGCGAATCAGGGAAGAAATACTTCATATTATCTATGTCACTAACGTTGCTTTAGAAATATGACTATTCCGGGCTAGGCTAACACGGTATCTTAGCCATTCAAAACCAAATGCTGTGATAGTACCTTCAGTCGTTTCTTTTCAACATATTTACAAACATACACAATAAAACCTCTCCTGTAGGCCTCTCGTAAGAAACTCGTTCGGATGGAAGCAATGCTACAACCCTGAGGCTGTTTTAGATTTTTGCTAAGGCGGTCGACGTTGATCAGCTTGCCTAAAGAGTGCTCTGTCCCCCTGTAAAGCTAGAAGGTCAACCCGTACTTGGAATGCCTAGTCAATTATTGTTATTCTGGGGGTGTTCTAAAATTATAGACGAAAATTAAAGAGTCATACGAAATCATTACTATTTAATATAAAGGTATTTACATTGTGAAAATATACTCAATCGATTAGCACAAATTCAAGTCTCGAACACCGAATAACTATCACGCCCTCCTTATTTGATCAAAATTGCCGTATTTAGCATATTAAAAAAAATCATCATAGCCGTAGATCAATGTAAAATCATCGCTATGAGTAGCATCCCTCCCTTTAAAAACAAACCATTTATTATATCCTGTTGACACAAAATACATAGAATTGACTAAAAACCCAAGAATACTTTTATAAATTCTAAAAGCTAACAAAATGTACCCCTGAAAAAATATGTTTATGTAGATAGCTTTATGAGCTTATGCATATAAGATCTCTAACAGATTTCTCAACACTGAACCAGTATGCCCTTGGAAGAAAAACCCTAAACTGTTGACCTATAAATGGTCTAGTCTCGAGACTTTTGCTTCTTTTATTTCTTTTTAGGCGACCCCTCTTTGAGGTGGCCTTTCCCATGATAAAAATATGGCTATTACGCAAATAATAATTACCTGTGACTAGTTATAAGCAGATAACGCCTAGAGAATATAAAAACGAATCCCGAGATATACCCCTCCCACTTTCCTGGACACAGTCGGGAGGGTAAAATCCGATACCGATAGTGATACAACAATCCGATACCAAAACAGAGAAATTCATAATAAAAAAACTATATAACAAGACGGCTCAAGTTAACGCGGTATGGACACATAAGTGGAGCCCTCACGTCACGTGTAAGATTCAGGTTCCTTCGGCCTCGACTACCATTCAAGAGTCTGGTAAAGCCCATACGTACACCGAGTAAGTGTCTCGTGGCTGGCAAATGATGATGATGATGATCATATTGATGATGACATTAAATAATAATAGTCATTAAATATATCTAAAAAGTATGGACAATCTTTTTTGCGGTATAAATAGCCGAGATTAAGGAACGTATATAAATCACGAACTTTATTTCGATACTAATTTCGCTATACTTGTTTTAATAATTACTCAATAATCTGAATTCAAATCTTAAATAATATTTGAGTTATTAATTTTGTCGTATCATCATAATTTACAATAAAATACAATTATGGAAAATCTCGTCCTTTCACATTTCTGTCATTTTCGGCAATAAAAAAGTCGCTAAGAGTGATCACCGACGAATGTAGAGGCTGACTAAGGCTGAGGTTAATAGCGGTGATGTTTTTGGGGAAAAAAATAATAATTTTTATTTTTCAATAGTAAAAAATAGCCGAGCAAACCAAACAAATTAACTAATAACAAAGAAAGCACTTAGCTTCAAATGTCGGAATATATAAGGAACAAGGAGTACGACAAAACACAAGGACTACGGCAAGAAATTAGTTACAATTGGATTTATACATTCGCGAATCACTAATAGAATTATTAAAGATTCATAGAATTTCAAATGTAATCGTTTTTATTTAAATTTGTTTCGGGCAGTTGCAAATTGCATTGTTTTGTGTCTAACGGGACACCCCGGTACTGTTTGCACGTCACTTACCATCCACTTACCGCGGCGTCGTCAGCAGCGCTTCATAGTCATACCAATTATCGCCTTGCAGATTTACCTAAATGTCGTGATGTTACAATTGTTGGATCCGGGGTATCTCGTGTGTCCCGAATCCACGCAGCAGCACCGCAAAGCCGTATCGCGAGCATGACCCAGTTTCGGCGTGACATCACAATGCGGCCTGTGCTTACCATCGGCAGACCATAAATTCTGCCATCGCTCTCGAGATCGACCACGCCCTTTCCCCGTGTCTATTCACCGAAAAATAATACTTGCAAAGTATAGTGTTCGGCGTTTGCGGGAGTTACTAATGTAGTCACGCGCGCTAACCAGACGCTAATGAGCTCGGCGTTCCCCCGTAAATCAAAAAACTGAGCGTGCTGTTTGTTGTTAGAAAGTTTTTTTTTAATTGCACGTTGAGATTGTAACCAGACCTTATTCTATATATCTAGACCATTATTGTCTTAGTCCTATGAACTACAGAAACATTTTTCAGCGCTTCTCCAACTCTTGTAATTAAATGAGCCATATATTTAGAATAGTGAAAACTTAAAAATAATAGGCGTGAACCCAGACTAATTTCGAGCATTCAGATGAAAATCGAGTCTGATAAAAGAGTAGCAATAGATAAATAGTAGTAGTATACAATCCAGACATGAAACAGTCTGCAATGGACTGAAAATGTAAAAAAAAAACGATTTCGATCTTCGGAAAATCGGAATTTCATCATTTTGTGGGGGGAATAAATCCAATTTGTAAATATTTCTGTAACGCAAATTTACATGTTTTGGTTTGCTCAGTGAATTTAACACCATTATGATGATAAACCTGCCTCTGTATTCGCTATACATGACCTATATGATTATAAATCCTAGACATCAAAAACCATGAAAGGTTAGCATTTTTCCAATATTGAAGAGCAAAGGAATGCTGATGGAGGTAAATTGACAAAATATAAGCTCTCCGAGACTGCTTTGAAGATAAGCAAAAGCACTGCCCTGAATATATAATACTAGATGGACACAACTATAATAATAATATATTAAAAATTAAAGCTGCTGTATAAATAAAGATTTTTTTTTAGAAAAACAAAAAATCTACATACTTTTTAATCAAACCTTGTATTATTTCAAAATAGTTCTTCATATCAAATCTCATTGTTATAAATCTATCATATGTATACATTATTTGATAATATCATCAGATTAAATCATTTAAGAGACTTTCTTTCCGGCTTTGTTTTTCATTTTGCGAATACCATATTAAATATATTTCACTGCATACATGTGTAGCATTCTATATAAATATTTTCTATGATTTTTTCAAAGCTTAATTATAATAAGATATTTTACGAATTCATATCTTATTAAAAAAATATTATGGGCATCAAAATATTGTTATAACTTATTAAAACTTTGATATTCTAGTCTATGCCTACTCAGATAAATGGGTAATGAAAATTTTTTTATGCAATCATTCCACATGAAAGCAAGTTCAATATGAATTATTACTGTTTTCGAAAAAAATGTATATATACAATTTATTTCACTGAAAAATTAATTTAAGTTATGATTGCAGAGGTGAATTAATATTTATTAAATTCATAAATATGTTTATTATATACGCTAGCATTTTCATTCAATATTATGGCTGTTAAATTATTCTTATAAGGTATTTCACGAATTTGCATCCAGCTCGCTAAATAAATTGAAAACATTTTTTTTATAAGATTTAAGATGTTTTTTATAAAATCCCCGCGACATTCTTGACATATTACTTTAAGCAATTTTCTTGATGATGTTATCCATTACCATACTGAAACTGCCAAAGTGAAAACCGCGTGATTACGCGAAAATATGTAAAACGACATATACGCATAAATAACGTAATAAAAATATATCAAACGAAAGGAAAATTATATTGTGCCGATATGCGAATTTAAATACTGAATAATTCAACGGAAATTATCTCCCCATAAAAATTATATAGTTGACATACCGTTGACCACTTGTATTAATAATGTATAGTGCGCGGTCGTCGATAGTTATGTAAATATTTGCATAATATAAGGTTTGACAAGAATATATGTATATAATATCAACGGCTAAATTTTGCGGAAGAATTGTACAATAACATATTTTGTGAAATTATTATCGTGATGGTATGCGAGATCCGGCTCGGCCAAAAGTGAAAGTGGACCATTTGCTTCTAAGAATTTAAACGCAATCAATGTTAAAAACAGTCAGCATCCTGTTCGTATCAATACGCAAATAAACGTCACAATTATGCAATAATACTATAAAAAAATTCCCCAGCTTTGCAATACCGTCTTGACATTAATCTTGCAGACTTTTTGTGATTTATAGCAGAGTCGAGCACTGTCGACGAAACAATTACTTATCGTTCCGACCAAACAAATTTATATCTCGCTACATATTTTTCATTTGACAATTTTATTAATCGAAATCGAGCAGAATTTCGGATTATGAAATACGAGATAAATCGTATTCATATGTATCTTTTATTACAATACGCGTATGTATTTCTGAAATAATTCGAAGCTCTTTGATATGCATGAAATGAATACGGAAGTCCCATATGCTGATGGAACTGCCATGTCTGCATTCATAATCCGGAAAATTCGACATTATTATAATAAAAAGGAAAACTCATATTGATTTATTATAAAAATTTATATTTTTATTTTAATTAATTATATTATTTGTATATATATAAGAAAAACAAATTTTCCAGCTAAGAAAACGTAGTTTTCAATATTTTAATTAGGTTGTATATATGAAAGTTTAACGAAAATCAGGCTAAATAAACTTGTTGCAACTGCTTTACATAATTTTCACAATGTTTATTTGCCTTTTCGCGAGAGAGCGAAGAGAGTTTTCTTTTTATTTTGCTTATTTTACATTTGGATCATCTTCTATAACTTTATCTAGCTGACGGATGTATACTGTATATGCGATACAAGCTGAATTCAAACTATTTTGTTAAGGCATTCGGATGAGAGGCCAAGCGTGAAAATCTCCCCAAGATCTCATAAGAAGATTTCAACTGAGACGAAAGTATTTTCGGACGAGTGCATAGCACCGTCAAATAATTGCATATATTTTTTTTAATTAACAAAAAGGATCACACGTCCGAATTATCTTTTTTATGGGAAATGTTATTTTTATCAGTCACCCTTTTGTTGGAAAATTCCTATCACGTTTCATACAAAATTATAATATTAAAACGGAATGTAAATTCTGCAAAAAAAAGCTTTTTGCGAGCTTTTGATATCGTGAGGTTACCTTTGCAGTATCGAATACGTATACGTATTAATGAAGCGTTATATATCAGCATTATATATTCATATATATATAAAAAACATATTAATTATTTTAAATTATATTTTCGTATTAGTGATCAACGCGATGATAAGATCTAGAATTTTTTTCGTCCAATCAAACGACGTAATGAACGTACTTGAACGCAGTTTGTTGAACTTGAACGAAACTAGTTAACGATATGAAAGTTGTTTGTCACATACATATGGCCAACTGTCAGTAAAGTTTATTGCACTTGCAACGAGATCCGGTTGTGACATGTACACTCGGTGAAAACTATGCAATCTTCTCTATGGACCGCAGCCGGTAACGCATCGCTTTCAGAATTGGTCGTTTAATCATATTTTCGTCACATTTCAGTGTTTGAACGTACGCTTACAATGTCATCCCCCGATATTTCGCACGCAAAAAAATATATATAAATGCGAATGGAACGCCGTTAAAATGCCAACATTTCCGCAGTATTAAACCATAAATATTACATGGGAAAAAATTAATAACCCAAATGGTTTCAAATAATATACGTGCAGCCTTTTGATGTGTTGTTATGTCTTTGATTCAAAAGGCTTTGGAGCCGTGCCAATTCAGGCTCAACCATAAATCGAAACGAATTTAATGGGTGTTTTTTATGCACAAGGATAGATAAATGTTTTGTCTATGCTATGGATTTTTTTAAGATGACGTGCGTAGTTTGTAATTTATTTTTTATTTAATTCATCTTGAACGCATGTGAACGCATGATATATACTTTTATTATTATTTCTGCACATATTGAATTGCTAGTATATTTTGCTTCATTGGCAAAGAATTTTATTGTACTCTTAAATAAATGAAATGTGCAGTGAATTTAGCGCTATTGGATATAGACATGGACAAATAACACTTTATTAAGAAAATACGTGATAGTAATAGAGATCCATGAGTAATATTATATATATATATATTAAAATGTATTTTTATTATGCCATATAATGCTTTTTATATGAGTTTCAAATAACACGGGTCAGAAAATGTAGACCAATTATTTATAACACTAGTTTTTTACTTTAGTTTAATTAAAAAAATAACATAAAGTCACAAGAGAAAACACGCAAATTTTTTTTTCCAACACGATAAAAAATTTTTCGCGAACGCTGCATCCATATTGGCAGATACCAACACTTAAATAATATATTTTTTTATTCAATTAAGTAAATTTATTATTTATATATAACTAAATTAATGTTGATATTCCTAAAAAAGCGAATGTAAAACCATGGAAATTGCGTTATTATTTCCAAATAAAATAAATGATTAGATTCCAATAATTTATTATTTTCAATTACAGACATATGTTAGTTCTAAGGATGCAAAAAAATTGAATTCATGCCAAGTTTACCTACAATGATAATATTATGATATTCGATTTCATGTTCCAGATTGAAAAAAGTTTATTGATTAGATTTTATTATGAACGCTTGATATTTTTTTCAAATCCTCTGATATTCTAATAATATAATAAGTTATGTTTCTTATAAAAATATGTATACGAAATATAGATGATATTTAAAAGTAAAAAAATCATCAATTAGATTTAAAAGAGTTTTAGCTTCTTTGAAGGTTCTGTCTTTATTTCTCTACAGCTAGATAAACGGTATCCTTTCATAAAAAAAAACGACGTCGAAATCTAAGGTTATTGCACGACAATGCTCACTGCAGCTGGTGTAGAAGTTTCTATTCAGCAATATCGTTTTCAGGAATTAAATAACTTACGCCATAACTTAAATTTTGTCTAAGTGAATATTTTTATTTATGTTGAATTGGGAGATAAATTGAAACTATATAAAAATCATTTAAGTTACATACATTCAAATTATTAGTTATTTTAATAATAAAAAAAATATTAAAATACGTTGATTTTGTCAAACCATAATAATCTGGTAAGGCCCATACGCTTAGCGAGTGTCTCGTGTCTAGCAAATGATGATCCGAATATAGTATCATCACTTCATTTATATTTCTCGTAAGATTGATTTATTTGTTTACTTATCGAGAATTATAAATAAATGCATGTTCAATCGGTTATTATCGTGTTAACTATAATTATTAAGTTAATCTTTCGGCGAAATCTATGAGTTCGAGTAATTCTATATAATATTAGATAGGTGGTGATTGTGAGTTACAACCCAACACACTTGCATCTTTAGAAATCTTTATAGAACATTTATATGGATTAGTGACGCCTTGGACTTCCATCTTAATTAAATAAAATTAATTGAGACAATACGTGGTTAGCATTTCGGAGTAATCCAAACCAATCACGTATAACAAATACATATATAAAACAAACCAGAATAACAAAACATAATACACATATTTATTTTTATTATTTAAGTGGCCTTCTAACCCTGAGGCGGGTCTTTGCCACCTGGAGGAACACTACACGATCTCCCGCAGATATACATGTACAACACATAAATCATATAAAAACAATCGTATCAATTATATGGACACTTCAGTTGCCCGAGATTGTAAGATCCCACACAAGAGATCGATTTTGTATCGGAATGTCAATATTAGTAGTGAATTGTTTAAGCAGAGAAAAGTTCTGACTACCGGAGAGTTTCTTCGAATACTTGTCCTCACATTTGGTGGAAGAAATAACACACGTGAACGTGCTCGTTATGAGAGAGGTGGCCTCTACAAGGGCAACTCGCACAGTACCGGCTTGAAAAAGTACTTTGCTAAATATATCGACCTTCTTTTCTCGAAAGCTACGCACCCCAGGCAACCTTGTTAGCATGCGCTGGGGTATAAGCTCGGATAAAATACAAATTCTTTCATGTAGAGTTATCTTAAGAATCTCTTTTGAATTTGATCTACTCTGAGAGAATTCAAAGCGTCATATGGCGCTTAGATAATGGATCTTGATTCCAACAATCTGCCAACTAATGTATCGTATAGCATCCTTATAATTAAATGTAATGAGATTTTCTGCATAACAAAATCCATCATTCTCGATGGCCTTTACACACGTCGGAGACATAATAAATACGAGGTATTTTAAAATAAAAAGTCAATTAAATAAAGTTATATTACTATATCTAAACATTTTCCTTCGATATTTTCGTTTGCATGAAAAATAGACCAGTATTCACTTCTTCGGTATTCTTTAACTTTTTGTCGGATAAAGTGTGCTACATCGCTCTCAATAAATAGCAATCTGATGAAGCACGATCCGGTCAATATAATGAATGAATAATTTCAATGCAATCGTATCTATTCATTTATCCCGAGAAATTGTAGTATGCCATTATTACGTGGCCATATTTAGGAATTTTAAGATGAATAATTCCTTTATAATTCCACCATATAGATAAAAGGACCTATTTGGCCACTCATGTTGTTCAATTTCGGCGTTGACAGTGCATTTAATCGACTGTTTTTGCAACCTACTTCTTTTTACACGATATCGAAGAAATGTTTAATTTTCCTCTTTTTATTAAATCTTGAAACCAGTTTATGAAACTTTCTAATTATTTTTATGTTTTTGCTCTCTAGATTAAAAGTATCTGAATTTATCTGCTATTTGTAAAATATATTTGGTCTAATTCGCTTCAACTTCAGCAATACTTAAATTTACACGTTTTCGTTGATTCGAAGTAAGAGGGTTCTTACTTCGAGGTTTATTTTTCATTAAAAATTTCCCCTTTAAAATTCTTTGAACCATACTTTAAACAGATCAATAAAAAAACACAACCCAAAAGACATATTCGTCGGATGCCACGGATATTAGGTGCAGTAAATAGTCCTATTGTATTTTTTCAATAAAATTCAATTATTTTTTTAAACATCTATTAATTTATTTTTACAAAAAATAATTACCATTACATCGTATAACCTTCTAACATTTATTTTTTAAATTTAAAATACTTTTCTTGAAAAATTCTGCTGACTTGGAATTAAAAAAATCAGAAATGGCTGATTTTCATTTCACTTTCTGTTTAGAACGATTTATTTTTAAAAAAGTGTTCCATAGAATGAAACAAATAGTAGTTCGAAGGGGCTAAGTCTGGCGAGTGAGCTGGATGCAGTGAAGCCGCCAAACCCAAGTCATCCATTTTTTTCAGGGACAAATCTGCGACATGGGAACGCGCTTAATAGTGGAGGAGAAAGATTTTCTCTTTTCTCGCCAGTGCCGGCCTTTTTCTATGTAATGCAGATTTTAATCGCTCCAATTGATCACGGTACACTTGCGCTGATACAGTTCGACTGTATTTTAAAACTTCGTGGTAAATGATTCCTTTAAAATCTCACCAAACGCAAAGCAAGTGGTTTTTTCGAGTGCAGTTCTGCTCTAGGGGTTGGAATCAGCTGTTGTTTACGTTCAAGCCATTGTTTTTCTCTCTCCATGTTCGAGTACAACATCCACTTCTCATCTCCGGTGATTAAATTGCGAAGAAATGGTGTTCTAAGCTTTTGCGCTTGCAGATGTTCGCATATTTTTTTCCTCTGCGATTTGTTACGTTCGGTCAATGCGTGGGGGACCTAAATGACCTGTTCGAATCTTTCCCATTTTTTTTCAGACACTTCTGAGGGATGGACCACTTTGTTGCCGGTTTATATTTAAGTTTTTTAATGGTTAAAGTTGCGTCTTTTGCAATTTCAGATTTTATGGCGGCTTTATTTACTGTGCAGGGTCGACCATCTTTTAGGTAAAAATTTCCGGATTTGAATTTACTGTACCAGCGTTGACATTTTCTGACATCTAATACGTCTCCATAAATGTCGAAAATATTTCTTGTAGTGATAGTTGCGTTTTTTCTTGGTGTAGAAACTGGAGAGTATGCAGTTTCCAAATGGTCTCCTAAAGGAAAAAATTCGTCTATTGCGACTGGGTCGAGTATTTTTTTTTTGTATCGAACACAGACGGAGACTTGTCTCGACAAGCACACACTAAAATAACACGTCTTATCTCGTCAAAGGATTAAAAACAACTGATTACCTTTTGAAAATACGACATGCCTTTTTACTACACCTAATATATTAGATATTACTCCTAACCAAACATGATTTGGGATGGTTCAAAAACAAATGTCTTGCGGACACAGTTAATAATGCCATTTATTGATAATAAAAATATCTACATTTAAAGGCTGCATTTGAGTCTCGAAGGCCACGTACGTTAAGGCCACAAGTCACCCGCTCCACGTATGTCGACGGAGCGAGACCTCGTTGCAACGAGCCGGCTCACTAATTAGATGACATCATCAAGGAATCGTATTCATCCCCGAGGGGGATATATTTAGCAGGAGGGAGAGTATAAACGCGAGAGGGCGCTCGCGCCGATCTCTCGCGCGTCGGTTCGATAGCGACCCCGGCTAGAGCGGGCTCGAGCAACAAGTCCCTCGTAGGTGGAGTGAGGAGTGAGGAGCGAGGAGCGAGGTGAGGCGGCCGAGTAGCAGCCGTCTCCCTCGCGCGTCTAGGGGGGCAGGTGCCGGTGAGGTGGTGTGCTGGTGTGCTCGTGTACTCGTGTGCTGGTGTGCTCGTGTGCTCGCGCGCTCGTGTGGCCGTGTGTGGCGGCGACCTCCTCGCGGCCGCTGCTCGCCGGCTCCGATCTAACATCTTCTAATATCTGTGATGTTTGTAGGAAAGGAATAGACGCATACCGACGAGTGCACACACGCGCCCGCACCCACACGCACCTCCACTCGACTCGACGTCTCGGCGCGTCCGTGTGCGCGTTCGTCGAACAAGCAAACATAAGGCATACGTCATATTTGCTCACGACACGATGCAGACGAATTATTCGTTCAAATCTTCATTAAATTCAGTTTTTCTTCATATAAACTTTTTCGATTGCAGTTTTTCATTCGACTGCCGTAATTATATTTACACTAATTATCAGATCCAATTATAAGTATTTTTTTATAAATGATTAACATTTATTTTAGAGCTTACGAAAAATTCATTGATGCAAAAAAATACAATACCAATGAGATAATTGAGCCATGACATTGGTGAGAACTAGCGTCATGGGTAACATGCATATTATTTCGATAATTCAACTTGACCGCGACTGAAAAGTTAGTAGTCGTATAGGTGTCCGACAAAATATATGAATTCTGAGAATTCTTTATGACACTCTGAGAATTCTTTATGTATGTAAAAGGAAGAAATCACATTAGATAATATAATAAATTATCCGTAATTAATCACAATTCATGGATATTACCGTACAATGAGTTGGTGCATAATTATCAGAAACGCCTGTTAATTATGCACCGACCTAATAATAGTATATATTAATGGTTGTGCGGAAAGTCATTTCGTTTTTACCCAACAGAGGACCTAACTTCAGACTTGAGCCGCATAATCATTATATATTTTGACAGCTGATATAGCAAGGCTTGCTTGTGAAAAATTCGATTGATTCTACGCCGTAGTTTTTGGTCGATACCCTTTCAAATATGGAGAGTAAAAAGCAGCATTTTAGGCGTATTTTACTATTTTACTATCGAAAAGATAAAAATGCTCTTTGGGCAGAAAAATAATCATCCGATGTGTATTGACAGATCGCCATTGCCAAAATTAGTTTGCAGCATTTCAATCCGGAAATGTTGATGTTGAAGATGCACCACATTCTGGAAGGCCAGTTAAAGCTGATGAAGACACAATAAAGGCATTAATAATTAATCCAAACCGGCAATTAACAACTCGTAATATCGCCGAGAGATTAAATTTATCGAATTCGATCGTTCATGATCATTTGAAACGCCAAGGTTTAATCTCAAAGCTCGATATATGACATTTACCTTCTTGTTGACGTCTGTGATTTGCTTCTCAAACGTCAAGAAAATGATTCATTTTTGAAGGGTATCATCACTGGGGACGAGAAATGGGTTGTCTACAATAATGTTAAACGCAAGAGATCATGGAGTAAAAGATAAACCAGCTCAAAGCACTTCGAAATCCGATATTCATCAAAAAAAGGTGATGCTATCAGTTTGATGGGATTTCAAGGAAATCGTTTTTTTGAGCTTCTACCGGACAACACAACGATAAATTTTGAAGTATACTATCATCAGCTAGACAAATTTAATGATTCACTTAAACATATAAGGTCAGAACTGATCAATAGAAAAGGTGTAGTGTTCCACCAAGCTAATGCGAGACTTCATTCAAGTTTGTTAACTCGCCTTGGATGGGATATATTGCCACAGCCACCATATTCTCCAGATCTGGAACATTTTGATTATTATTTGTTTTGGTCTCTACAATTTTTTTAGACGGTATAACCTTTACCCTAAATGAGAAGGTGAAAAATCACCTAGATCAGTTTTTTGCCAGCAAAAAACAAAAATTTGACGAGCGTCGAATCATACTATTGCCAGAAAAATGGCAAAAAGTATTGCACCAGAATAGACGTTATATATTTCAATAAAATATTTTGTTCATTATAAGAAAATCGACTTTCATTTTCATAAAAAAAATTACTTTCCGAGCAACCTGATAGACTCCATTTTTTTAAGATGTTTGAGATCATTTTGTAAAAATTAGGGCGATGGATCTAAACTTTAAACTGAGGAAGATACATCAGATATCAAATTTGGTTTCAAAAAATTACATCGTGCAATATGAATTTAAAGAAAGCGACTATATGAGAAAGGCGTTAAAATTTAATAACGGCGTATAGAAATCTAAAAACTTTGCCATAGCTCCCTATACAGCTTCGTAAAAAAAAAACATGTGCAAATTAATTTTATTAGACAATTAATTTAGACGGTGGGAAGTTCCTTTACTTTACTTTAGAAAGAAATTACCTCCGCATGTCTTATAAAAATATTTACGTAGGCAGTTTGGCGCTTTGAAATTAATTAATTTAATGGCATCTATCCTGCGTTAAATAAATAATTATAAAACAAATAATATAAATTTCAGTCCAACACTGAAATAATATTAAAATTAACTGGTGTCATGGCTTAACACCGGGCAGAATATTAGTATAGGATGCTCGTTCCCTTTTGTCGTTATCTTTATCGAATTTTTATATGAAAAAAATATATATTAAATTACTAAATATGAAACGATAACTTTATTATATAAGCGTACAATTGTACATTCAAATTGTTAAAAAAATGTTAAAATTAAACGTTTTTGTGTTACTTTGTACGTTTTAGCAATTCCTGCTTCACGTGAAATGCAGATTATATAAAATATTCTCTTACACAAATGCAATTTACCTTTGTCATTCTTTTAGAGTAATGTGGATAAAATAATATTTGGAACCTGATTGTCAAAAGCATAATACAAATCTGTAGTTTCTTGAGAATGGTTGTATTTATCTCTCTTTGTGATATAATTAATTCATTTATATATCTATTTTTGTTGTTGTTAAGTATTTAAGTATTTTCATTGGCGATTTAGGCTTAATACTATATATTAGTTACGTATAAAATTTCCATTAGCACTATTTATATAAAATACCATTTTATCGAGTATAACTCCACTATATGGCACGTTTTCATTATTAAAATTTTGTTTGATGAAACTAAAAGCTTTTGTATGATCAAGCCTTATTTCTAATTATAGTTCACCTGATCCCAGTAGGATTAAAATTTCAGACATTGACTCAATTTATTTTTAATTTAAAATGTTTTGCAATATATGTATTTTGCCTTAATATCGTCATACATTGTTGATATCGTCATTGACAAAATTGATATTTTTTTTAATACCTATAACAAGAATATGTCATATAGGAGCAGGTATGAATGGGATGAAAGTCGAACGAAATCAAAGCCCAATTTATGCAATGTTGCCATTGAGACGTAAGACTTCTTTTTGCACTTTGCAAAATCGTCGATTTTCATTCAATTCGTTTATAAAATGGTCCAATAATGCTGCCAAATATTTTTTTCATTTTATTTAACAATTTCTTCAATGCCCAATCTTGATTAATGTCAATAAAAAAACTACCATCTCATTCACCCCAACACTTTTCGACTTTTTTGAAACGCTTAACCGTTCTGTCACGATGTAGGAATATCTATGTCGATAACTGATGGATTCTCCCAGCTCCATTATTTTTAGCATGACACATAAGCCAAACGTGCTGCCACCGAGAGCGCTCTCCAGCGTCTGACCTATTTGATACTGAAAAACATACACGTGCCATTTTTTTTCGTTCGAACATGTTGCATAGTTTATCACCAATGCAAATAAATCAAGAATGAAAATAACAAATGAACATCTCTTATTTTTAATAACGACATACTTTAGAACGAACATTCCTACGGTGAGCAAAATAACTCCAATCTAATTTTCATATTAATAATGGTAATTTAATTAATTAAAACATTTTGAATAATCCTTTTATGGCATTTTTTACGATTAATTATTTTGATGCACATTTTATCTATTTTTTAATAGTTTAATATAAAACTCGTTGTATTACTAATTAATGCAAGTGCATTTAATGCATGTGGTTTAAGCACAAATTGATCCAGTTAGTAAAATTATAGTTTAGGCATATTTTAACCAAAACACGCTGTACCATATATTAATATAAAACAATCTTTAATGTAATAATTATGCAAAAAAGATCATATAATAGTATACTAATTATGATTACACCTAATTAGAACAACAATAACATTTACAGATATAAACTATTAAAATAATAATAATTTTATATTGTATTATTAGGTATATTTTTTTAAATATTATAATTTATTCTTAAAAACATTGTAATAGAGTAAATGAGGATGTAATGTACCCTGTTTGCATTATATAAAATGAGCTTCTCAGTAACTAAAACATTGTATTTTATACTTAGCCATAAAAACAGTTTACTGTGTAAAAAATATTAAACTTTTTTATGCTACTGAGATTCTAGTTTATTTCGCCACGATTGGAGTACACATTTAAAAAAATCTCTTTGGTATAATTGGAAGGTTTTCTTTTTAATCTTTATATAACTCTTTTGAAATTGTATGTTACAAATTACAAAAAGTATAGTACTAGTATAGTTTGATATAAAATAAAAAAATATATATGGTTTTATTATATAGACGTGTGGTAACGAACCTTTTTATTATGTACGTGCGGAAAATTTCAAAATAATATTTAACGAGTTGCTAACGTGATGCTCGTTAAAAAAAATACTTAAAAATTGTATAGAAACGTGCTAAAAATATACTCCGTCACTAAATTTGACATATAATTCATTTACTTTTATTATAGACTAAATTGTGTGGATTGAATTTCATTATTATGGAATTATTAAATTAAATCTAACATCCTTTAATATAATTTTAAATTATCAACCATCATTTTGCGTCTATAGGTCTCTCTTTTTAGGTATCTAGTTCATCTGATCTAATAATACTAAAAATTTCATTCGCTGTCAAAGTTTTACTTCACTGTCAAAGTTTTTTAAAATATGTATTTTATCTGAGAGTATTTTCTTTAATACATTTATATTATTTTGAAAGTTCGCTTCAAACTTTCACCACGCCATATTCTAATATATCGCGATCAGGGGTATTGTAACATTAATAAACATATTATTATTTTTTTATTAGATGCTGTAATAGCACTGGATGCCTTTGATTCGATAAATTGCAAAACTTTTCATACAATGTTATTTCGCAGCGCTTCACGTATCCACGCCATAAAATACTTGTATTATTGTTTGGCATTTTCATGTTTTCATTCAATATCAGGGAGAAAGCAAAAAAAGCTAAAATAAAATAGAAATTTTGCTTTGTGACAGCAGTCGCACATATTGACATTTTACCATTCTGTAAAAACATAAAAAAGGCGAACGGTTAAATAAATTCACAATTTAAATATGATTTGTGACATTGTCATAAAGAATGATTTAGGTAGTTTTCATTAGTATTATCTATTTTTTGTAGGTGGCTGCACCGTCGACAATTTCAACCGGACAGGGGTTGAAACACACCTGAAATATTTCACTTCCGCCATATTTGGCGAAACCCATTCCGCGACAAAGGGATAGGATATAAACTCTTGCTTAGCATTTTTTTCACATTTCATTCTGACATTCGTGTAAGCCCAGCGGTTATATTTTCCAATTATGCTATAAAGCGTTCAGTTGGCTTTGTTAATTTTTTCCGCAAATGAAACCAACCATCTTTTAAAAAATAGCAATGCAATTATATTTTAGCTCCCAATGCTTAACGCTAGAAATATAAATTCTATTTAAGATTTTAATTCATATTAAATATATTTAATAATGAAAATATATATGTTAAACTATATAGCAGACATAGTAATTTAGTTTGCATGTCTAAACAAAACACGCTATTCCACTTAATAGCAAAAGTGTTCCTTTGGAATCGCCATATTTTTTTTAATTGGCATCCAATAATAAAATCTATATTTATATATAGTCTATACGGCCCCAAAAAGAACTGGAAGCTATTTATTCATTATCAAAAATAATTGACATCTAAAATAATATAATTACACCAAAAAATAATTAATTGGCTTCAATTAATTAGACATTGTTTAATTTCGACACTATTTAATTAGACAATTTTATTATGTAAATTGATAGAGACAATTTAAAAATATTCCTTATACATCAGCTCATTAATGTATATCATTAACTATGTATTGTAGATTAAATACTAATTCAACACTTATTATTTATTACGAAAATTAAAGATTAGTGCTATAAATTTGAAAAAAAAACAGTTATTTTTCAAATTTAATAATAAAAATCCATTAAATAAATTATATAAAATCTAATCATTTTATATATTTAAAAACAAGCCTGATGTGTTAGAATCTAGTAAAGCTTTTTATTTATTAATTCTGTCTTGTTAAATTTTTTATCATTAGGAAATCTGTGATTAGATTGTGTTTTTTGTTTCACAAGTTGTTTATACATTTCTTGATATACAGACTTAAAAATCTGCAGGTTGGGATCATAAGTGAGAAAATGGTGTTCCATAACTCTTCACAAATTCCAAGCCCTTGTTATTAAAACAGCTGTTATTGGATAAATTTAAATGTTTTATTTACCAATTGGTCATTTAATATGTTGGCGTTTCTTTGCGTCAATTAACACCGAGACGTAAGAACAGATGAAATTAAAAATACATGATATTTTGATTCTAGGAATCGTGTGAGAACAAATAGTGTATATGTTTTTTATAGTTGGCCGTGTTATTTGAAAATTATGCAAAAAAAAAGTTTTGACTGCATCGCATTATTATTATCCATAAAGCTTTTATGCAGTATATCCTCATCTTCGATTTTTTTCACTTAGTTAAATTACTCTGCTCTATACCAGGGGTCTCCAAAGTGGTGGACCACTTACAATCCGCGAGAAAATTTCATATAAATAATCTCCCCAGAGAAATGTAGACATTATTTGCATTTTTTAATGCACAGCAAACCAACCTGTAAAAATAAGAGACTTTCATGGATTAACGTTAACTAAAAATTTTCCTTCTTAAATAGACTAAACATAACCTTGCAAGGACAACTTAAGGTCATGTTTCCACTATGAAGTAAAATAGATGCGTTTCAAATGAAAATATTACTGTAGCAAACGCGGTTTGTTAAAAACAATCTGCATTTTTTTTCAAATTTTAATGAACTCATGAAGGAGAATGATGAATAAAGATCCCAGACATGGTCATATGTGAATAATAGATCCGTTTGCAGCGCGAACATTCAGGATGGTAATTTAAGCGTACATATAAAAGAAAACCTCATCGACCTATCGTCCCACGACACTCTCGAAGCTAAATATCATACATCCTTATCAATACCTCAATTTTGGCTTTTCACAAAAAGTGAATAACATTTGCTTAGTAAAAAGGCTATTAAAAATAATTATTTTGATTCTATTCATCACAACTTATTTATGTGAAAATGCTTTTTCATCACAGCCATCAAAACAAGATATTGATATCGACTTGATATAACTTAATGAAGAAAAAGTTATTTGTGTTACAATAATAACTAAAATCCAATAATAATAATAAACTAAATATCGATAATCTTATTTCAACCAAATCCATTACACTAGAAATTCAAAATGCTAAAAGTTTAATATATATAAATCATTCTTTAATTGTTTCGTTATCACAATTTTATTTATTAAAGCTTTTACAGTTTTGGTTACAATTAATAGTTTTACTTTATTAACTAGGAGCATTTTATGTGTTCTCTAATCACTCTATTTTAAATATATTTAATACTAAAAAATCCTTTATATGGTCCGCGGGATATACAATTATGAATTTAGTGGTCCGTGGGATCCTTCAGTTTGGCGACCGCTGCTATTAACTTATTATCTAGTAATTTATCTTATTCAGTATGCGTTTTCTATAATTTTTCACAGTTTTAAATAATATTGCTATTAACATGTTTTAAGCCTCTGCAATTAACACATTGATTAAATATATAGTTGTATAGGGGTGTTGCCTATCCCACATTGCCACCCCTTTTAGATTAATTATAGTCAAGGAATTGAATAACAAAATAGTT
>JAGXCT010037137.1:3860-16277 GCA_022495035.1 Philopotamus ludificatus | reverse complement strand
ATATAAAGAAATAATATAAATATTTATGATTTTTTTTTATATTATATGAATTTATTACTACGACATTACGGCAGTGATTATCTATGCATAATATATTTTTTTATTGCATTTTGATCAATAAGTAGAAAAAATTCGTTAAACTACTGAAAATGTACTAATTTCATGTTATTGCAGTCATAAATCTCATGTATTAATATTAGATCGTGATGTTTCAGTATCATGCCAATCGAGCGAAAATACTCCTCCTGTAATGCGGTTGGATCGAAATTGGAAGATACCTTCGGACGAGCTAGTGGGTTCTGTAATAACCAGGGTTCAAGCCAGCGATGGAGAGCATGACCCACTTGTATTCGGCTTGGAACCTTTGGATCGTGGACCCAAAGACAAAGAGAGTCCCTTGCCATTCACAATCAATAACACGACCGGAGTTATCTATCTCAACGAGAGTTTGAAAGATAAAGTATGTATTAATATAAATAATTATCTTATAAAATCTGAACATATTAATTATTTATGTTTATTTTTAGGCCGGTCAGAATATATTTCTATACGTGACTGTATCAGATGGTAAGCTCACTGCAAAAAATGAAGTTTGGGTAAATATCTATGACGGATCTGTACGACAGCAAGGCGGTCCTGGAAAAATTTTTCCTACTGGTAGCAACAGAGGATCGACAAGAGCTCAACCGCCTTATTTATCATTGCCAGGATATAATTCTCGTCCCGGCATACCACCGTTGCCTCCGAACTTCGGTCTTTATCCGATCAATACGAATCAACCGCCGCTACCAAACTTCCAACATCCAGAAGAGCAAACTGTTAAACGAATTCAAACGAAGACATACATAGAAAACGATTCCAACTCAACCAGTATTAATAACGATGTTAAGATCACACATCTGCATCCGACTAATCCTATACATCCTGTGATTAAATTTACTCCTGATATTAAGACTAACGAAGTGTTAGATGATAAATATTCGTTAAGCGGAAGTGTAAACAATAACGTTACCGAAAGTGCAGTGAAGCCAGTGCCAGACTTGACGATTACCATTGTTCCTGTGATTGTTGTGTGTGCAATCATCATCATTGTAGGCGTACTTGCTGTTATATTTAGAAAGAAAATATGCCCTACAAGAACCAATTCCAAAAAAGCTAACATGGTACGAATTTTATTTCTGATTTATTCAATCGCAATAGTATTTAATGTAAAAGTATGGTGTTGATGTGTGTTGTTACTAATGGAAAAACATATCGATACATATGTATTATTCTTCCACGAAAAACCGAAACAAAAATAAATACATTATTTCCTGTCCATTTAACAGATTTGGTTATGACATCTCGATATAACATCTTCACATTTTCATTGTGTACAAAAAATTCCATTTAGCCGTCAGAAAAATCAACGTATTTTCGTGACGAATTTTTTTATTAGAAATTTGAAAAAAATACACCGAAGTAATCTACAACGAATAATGTGGTTTTCTCATTAACTTCCGCCATCGTCTAATGAAACGTTAAGAGTATTAAAATATTTTGACTGTGAGTAAAATTGGATAGACTGTTATAGTTAGAGAATCCAATTTTCAGATGAAAAGCTTTGCGGTTTCCGTCACAAAATATAAATTTCTCCGGAAATATAATATTCATAAAAAAATGTCACGTAAACCGCACCGTCAGAATTTGCAACTGATTGTTTTATTTGCTGATGTTAAACTAACCGAATAGAAAAATGCTATTTCGTGCGGTTTTATGAGTATTTCTTATATCATTCAGACAATAAGTATTGCAAAAAATAATATTGTAATTTTATCGCCTGCGAAAATCTGATAATATCCTTGCGAATTCCATATACACTTGGTAGCAGCTGATACGTAGCGATTTGACAAAAACAAAAAGTCAATTCTTTACGTGATCAAAATAAACTGCGATTTTTCATAATAGACAAAGAAATCAGCGAGGACATATTTATCGCGATATTTTTTCATAATATCATGATTTAGAAATAGATAATCCTCACACAACACGGGCAGAAGATTTCTAAAAAAAATATATCATGGTTTGCAATATATATAGATACGTTTCATTTGATTAAAAAATGATTAGGCTGTTTTTTAAACTAAAAATCATCTTAAGCAATTCTTTGAAATATATTTATTTAAATGCGCTTAAATTAAGGTCGTGAGCCATTTAAAATTTTATCTTTCTTCGGTCGAATATGTTCTCAGATGAATTTTAATGATATTTTCATTTAGCTTATATTAATTTTACTCTAATTTAGCTCTATATTGATTTTACATCCAATAGCAGAGAGTTTGATTAACTCTAATTATTTACTCAGTTTAATTTCTTTTGTAATGAATAAAACAAAGTATAATTTGTGATATAAAGTCGAATTTAATTACTTATGTATTGGGTTTTTTTTATTTGGTTTGTTTTATTTGCTCTAAAAAATCTGTAGATCAATGCAACATATATGATATATTCTAACCTGTTTAGCTACATTGAATGCTTGCTTTATTATTTACAACCGAAAAGGTTTTAGGTGTTCTAGCGTGTTCGGGATTTTTTTAGCCCTGAAATTAACAACTTTATAACCTTTAAACCAATATATTCGCTGAACGTGGTACATTGCGACTTCTTCGTGCTTTCGAAGGTAAAAAAACATGCCAACATTGAATAGATTTCGAAAAAATCCCTGAAGGCGATAAACGTCATACTGAAACTTGTATTTCAAGTGCTTTTAAGATCGAAAAAAACACTGACATCAGTGTAAATTGTATCTGTTGGGTCCATAAACTTTGAAAGAGACTAAAAAATAATTAAGTTAAAGACATACATATTATTTTTTTTAAATCACTTTCGCATCAAAAAGTTTAAAAATATTTTTATTTATTAACGGAATTTCGTACAATTACAAAATATTGTGGAGTACACTTATGGAGTTCTTACGTGGCAATACAGCATCGCAGACAGCTTGAAACACTATGCTCTAATATTATTATGCAGCAGACAATATCAAATTAATGGTGACTTTGGTAACTATTTTCTCACGAATAGGCCACGCGTCGGCCAGAATTAAAGCGGATAAAGTCACGGTGGAGTCAGATTCTCCTCAAAGGGTACATGAATTAAAGTTAATGTTTGGCGTTGGCAAGCAAATAATATTAACTCACCTACCTGCTATCAGTAAAGTGAAAAAGTTGAATAAGTGGGTTATACTTCAACTATCAACGTTTGAAAGCTTGTATGATGTTCCTTCTTTGTCATAAAAAAGTTTCATTTTTTAATTGAATTGTAAGGTGTAATGAGACATTGATCCAATACTAAAGTCCAAAGATGTTCAGCAAAGTAGTTGGATAAGGAAAGCCACGTAAACACAGCCCAAAGTCTAATTTTCATTGATGAATATACGATGCAAATATTGTTGTTTATTTTTTTTCTCAATTGCGACAATAAAGGTCAATAATTATATATAATATTTGTTCTTCAGACTTTAACTAAAATTTGTGATATGTAGGATTTATATGTAGGCGTAAAAAAAACCTGGTGCTTACAAAACAGACCATTAAAAACCCCATTGGCACGGTTAGGTTAACCTAGTATACAGAAATCAACTGGACGAAACGATCTAAAAATGTAAAAAAAAAGATTTGGTAGATCAAATGATAAACTCTTATTATATTACACGTCAACGCTATACGCATAAATGACAGCATCAAAACTACTGGAGTTAAAGTTAGAAATTTCTTCATCATCCATCATACTCACATTACAAGATTTAATTGACTCTCGATTACCGGGCATTTACATTACCGAACTAAAAAAGCTATCGCTAAAATGGTAAGAGAGTATCGACAATTTGTAAGCATAATTATTAATAGATGAACAAAACTTATATATATATAAAACATTAAGAAACATAATGTTTTTTACTACAAAATTCATACTTTACGATCTAATAAAAAGAAATGTTTTTCTTGTTTATCAAACATTGGATGACTGAAGATTCCTCCCTAATTTTAATAGGAAATATATTTTTTTATTATTTGCCTCTGCCGTTCATATTATTATTCATCATTTATTTTCACCATGTCATAGTGGATTTACATGATTTGTAAAAGTATTTGCGTATTTATCAATACCAAAACATGGGTATGGATACTGCAAACAGTGTACAGTACACAATTCAATAAATTGGTGAAACCACGTTGCGAATAATAAATCATGACAGTAGAGCCGCAGGCATTTTCCGCGTTTTTTCCGCCAAAATATTATTCTTGGCAAATTCGCGACGAAATTATTTATTTCGGAAATAAATTTCGGTTTTGAGTAATATATGGACCGCGTAGTCGATAATAAATATTCATGGGCATATGCGGGGTCAACGAGGTTGGTTCCGTAATATTTGCAGACATCCACATCTACGTGACCGAATCAAAAACATGACATTTATACATTACATATAACACCACGAATATTAATATGTTATTATTTATGTTTTTTTAGGCCAAAGATCCTACTGGCGGTATAGTGCTACAAGAAGCTCCACCATTAGCCATCCAGGGATGGCGCGGACCGAGAGCCTTCAGCAATCGTTACGAACCCAGCGGGGATAATCCAAATCACTTTCAGGTTTATTTATATTTGTTCTTACAAATAATACCACAGCATAGGAACGTCGATATTCGTAATATTGATGAAAATAATGGAGGTCTATTTTGATGCCATTGTTTGTTTTCGTCAAAAATATTGCGTTATACTAAATTTTGATCCGATCAAACGTTGCCAATTGATGCTCCGTGAATTGTAAAATTCCACCCGTATGAAATAGAATTGGAAGAATGCAGAATTTATATTATTACATGAAAAGAAAAAATAGGAATAGCAAAAATCTTAATAACGTTTGAATATGTAGCATTATTCTATAAAGATAACGTTACATTATTTATCATTAAATACAATGAGTCTTGGCACAATGTCAGAAGTATTAAAATCATATTTCAAGAGCATATTTCTCATAACATTAAGTGCCCCATTAAATATTTCTCTCCATATTCATTTTCTATGATACATACATCAAAATTAATACTTTATCAGACTAATTACACTTCAATATATTATTAACATGGCCTATATTTAGTAACGCAATATTTTGATTACGGCTCCAAAAGCACATTTCTGACGTTTGACTAATTATAAAATATTTCATCATGTGTAGACTTCTATGGTTGGTCCTGACACAAAAACACCAGTGGACCGATGGGAGTTTCCGAGGCATCGACTCAAAGTTTTTGACATTTTGGGAGAAGGTGCCTTTGGACAAGTATGGAGATGCGAAGCGACCGATATCGATGGTAATAATAATAATAAATTTACGTATTGATTGGCTTGTTTACGTGTACAAAATTTAACATTACATCATATGTGGTAAACAGGAAATACCGACAATCGATCCGTATTCTATAAAATAATACCCTTTTCCATATTTGAACGTTTTCCTTACGCACATAATTTTCTATTGAATTGTATTATAAATTCTTGTTTATCGGTGTGTTTTTATTATTTATTTCAGGAAAAATTGGGCCCTCGACTGTTGCCGTGAAAACTCTAAAAGAAAATGCCAGCGAAAAGGAAAGGAGTGATTTGTTATCGGAACTTCAAGTGATGAAGAATCTGGAGCCCCATCCGAATGTTGTTCGTCTGTTAGCATGTTGTACAGAAAAGGTTATTTTTGAATATTAATAATCTAAAACATATATAATTTATTTATTACAGACAACATTAAAAAAACATATATACTAGTAAAAAAATAGTAAAAACTCCACGTTGCATATTGTAATAATAACACACTAATCTAAAACAAAAAGATGTCTCGTTTAGTTATTTATTAACATTTCACGTCATCCACAGTTCTAAAATATAGATTCTGACTTTTTCTCCCCAATACATAAATACATTGTGTATCAATTGATACCGAATATAAAATAACTTTGAACTTTTTTCTAAAACTGAATTTTATTATTCTTAATTTTTTTTATTATCTATAGTTTTAACTATCTGAAAGTCAGAATATTTGTATATACTCTTATTCCTATACAAATAAACAAATAAAGGGATCCATGCTCAGAGTTAAATGAATACTTAAGTTCATAGCATAAAAAAATCTTTATACTCATAACTTTCTTATTTCTATAATAAATATATATATAATAAATAATAAAATTTCTATAATATATAATAAAATGCGATAGAATTGATTTTTTTAAAAATACAGAATGAACAAAATCTAATATTTTGTCACATCGACTTGTAATAAAATATTATGTTATTTATAATCTGTATTATTTCCCATAGACAAGGTAATAAAGACCAGTATTTCTTATATTAATATATCTTTTTAGACCTGTGATTAAATATGATATACACTAGCATATTATCTTAAAATAGTATTACTGGCAACATTTAAATGTCAAAACTATATTTAGTCTTACATTATTAAAAAAAATTTCTTCTTGATCTCTACTCACTAAAATATGTAATATATTATACAAATACTTTTCTTCATATTTTACAAAGCTAGACATTCACTGAATAACCCATAACCAATTTCCTGAAGTCAAATGATAAAAAATAATTTGTAATATAGTAATTTCTTTTTTTTACCTTTCTTATTTTTTTTCTACTTCTCTAGTTTGATTTTATAAAATCTATAAACATCTACAAACAACCGAGCAAAAATGATTTGACACATTTTTGCTCGGTTGCTTATAAATTTGGATTTATTGCAAAACTAGTGCTATTTAAAAAAAATAGTTAAACATCTATTAATAATAATGCAGCGTCGGGGTTCTTCGGCCAGCAGTAGACTAATACTAATTTTCCACATATATATTTAATGAAAATCAGATAGAGAACCCAGACGAAAAGGAAAATTGGTAGTTGCCTAAAAACCTTGCATAATAAATAGACCACTGCTAAAAAAATAATTATGATATAGTAATTTAACAAGAATTTTAATTAAATTGAATGTAAAATAAATATTTATTTTATATCTCGGCGTCTAACAAAAATAGCATCTATTTTTATAGGCCTCGTTAAAAATGCTGAAAATATTTAGTGGTGACTATTTTCTCATAATATTTTATTTATTAAATCATGTTGAGTGAATTCTGTGAAAATTTAATCCACGAGTTAAATAATAGTTTATTTTTTCAGATATAATCAAAGTATCATATATTTTATTTAAAAACTATATGATACTTTGATTATATCTGTGATTTCTAATGCATATATATATTTTTTCTAGGAACCAATCTTTGTTATAATGGAATACATATCTCTGGGGAAACTTCAGGCATTTTTAAGGTCTTCTAGAGCCGAAAGGCATTATGGAAACGTTCATGCTGGGAGCGAGACTTTGACCTCCAGGGACCTCACGTCGTTCGTATACCAGGTGGCGAGGGGCATGGAGTTCCTATCATCCAAAGGAGTAAGTGCATTCAAACAATCGATTATGATAAATTCCTCAACTGATATTTTACCGGGGTGAATGACCCGATATAGACCCTACGGAGCCCAAATTAATCTAGGGAAAAAGTCGCAAATCCCTTATACAACAATTAAGATCAATTAATTTGCGTTACATTTATTTATGTCGTCGATTAACGAATAAGATTTGGCCATCAAGCGGCTGTAATTTTACAAAGTCATCTAATGAATCCTTGAACCTTTAAAAGTAGTTCAATGTACTTTATTTATTTTATATATTTATGCCGCTATTTTGTTTGGTAGATCATACACAGAGATTTGGCAGCTAGGAACATACTCATTACCGATGAACATACATGCAAGGTCGCCGATTTCGGTTTTGCCAGGGATGTGGTTACATCGCTGGTCTACGAGAGAAAGAGCGAAGGAAGACTACCTATCAGGTTATATAATTAAAATCCAATTATTCCACGTGAAACTTTCGTGCAAACTAATCAGAATTTACACTGTCATTTTCTTGATTGTGTGAATTTTAATTAAAAATTAAAATAAAAATGCGCGCGTATAAAAAATCAGTTATATCGTGCATTTTTTTCAGCCACATGAAAAAAAATACAGAATACATTTGTTATTTCGCTATCTTTAAATGAAATGGTATATTTTTTTATGCTCAGATGGATGGCGCCAGAATCTTTATACGATGATATATTCTCCGTCAAATCTGACGTTTGGAGCTTTGGGGTGCTTATCTGGGAAGTTGTAACCCTGGGATCAACACCATATCCCGGTCTATCGGCTGGTGAAGTCATGAGAAAGGTAATTCAATATATTTATATGTAAATTTTAATTCACTTTTATAAGCTTATTATACCAATATTACCATAATATAATCTAGAAATTTCCATATAATATATATTTTATTTTAATTTTTTATAAAAAAATATTAAATAAATAAAGTCATGTTTTTTCAGGTGAGAGATGGACATCGCTTGGAAAAGCCTGAACATTGCAGGCGTGAACTCTACAACATAATGTTTTACTGTTGGGACAAAGATCCAGCGGAAAGACCGACGTTCAGTGAATGTGTGTCGTTATTAGAAAGATTACTAATGACCGAAACGGACTATATAGAATTAGAAAGGTTTCCAGATCACTCGTATTACAATGTGGTCAGCCTCAGTGATGAAAAGTTATAGAACGAACATTTTTTCTAAACAATCAGTTTCTAGTCTTCATTATTTTATTTACTAAAATACTTTTTATTAACAAACAAACAAAATTCAAGTTATAAATTGACGCAACCAGTTATAAAATTATTTTTCTATTATTGAATAATTTGTATAAATGTTAATATTATATCATTTTAATTATTATGAATTTAATACTCATAATTTGTCGTTTTATCTATGGTCGTAATAATATACATACATAAAATTGTAAATATTAATAAATAATTATAATAAAAAAGTAAAATACATCCAGAGCTTTTCATTGAGCTTTTTTTTATAATTTTAAACAATATATTATTATTAAAAATGACAAGATACATTTATGTTATTCACTATCCAATATCGTTATTTATTTATTTATTTCCATATGTGTATATAATAATACTTTTACTTTTCAAATGAATTTCCGCTTGTCAAAACCACGTTCTTTATAAAAAATGCGTATTTCTTAAGCGAAATTTTTCAGATGCCAGCAAAAGTTTATGCCAAACATAATTCGCATGTTTTCAATAGCCACATTTCATGAACTCGCCTTTATATTGTGCCATTTGGCCGAATAAGCTCGTGACTTTCAGTACAAACTCTATATGTTTATCCCCCATAGGAAAACTGTCTCTATACGAAGATCATATGGAATGGACCAATACTAAATATCCCTAATATTTGGTTCAATGAACACATTTTACGGACCGATTAGCCCCAGATGAAATATAAATTGTTTCATATGAATAGAGTTTAATGTAATTTTTTTTTAATATTTTTCATATATCCGAGGATATCCAATAATTTTATACAATCGAATGAATAATATTTTATTTTGAGTTTTATTTGAAATGCTCTGATGTAAGAGATATTACAATTCTGTGGTTCTGTTGAAAATTTATTTTTGCCTGTTCTGTGAAAGTTTCTGGGAAAGTGTGAAAATTGTTGAAATTCCACGCGAATGCTTTACTGTAATCAGACGTACTCAATCGCATTCTAATAAAGTTATATTTATTATCATATAAATTCACTCTATTAACATATAATAATTTTATTAAAAATAAAATTTACATAGGAATTAATTTTATAGTAAATGAAAATCATAAAAAAATATTATCCTCTGAATAAATTGTATTGTATTGATTTATGTTACACTTCCCTTAGTTTTTATATCGGGAATACTAAATGAACAACAATTAATCTTATTTGATCAATTAATTATCACATTGAAAAGCCCTATCTTCAGACAAAAGAGATTTACAAATGTCTTGTAAGTTTGGCACGTACTTTCGAAACTCTCTTATTCTATATAAGAGTGTCACTGAAATAAAATTATAACTATATAGGCCATCACTTGTCCGAATGTACCTTTGGTAATATCTTAACTTTTTATTATCAAGAACTCTTTTTTCTTTAAATACGATACATATTCGAAATAAATTACCATTGGAAATCAGTAAATTTCGATCCTCGTGGGTAGTTAATTAAACTGTTACAACTCGCTACCTTAAATTACAGTCATTACACGTTCGTAATGTGTTATTATTCAAATGCGTAATCTCGTCAAGATTTCATTAAAAACTTTTCGCAAATTTTCACGTGATTTTGTACGAAATTTCCGTGACTTATCACATTGTGTTCCAAGGATTACAAGAGATAACTCAAACGTGGGTCTACATGAACAAATTTAATTAGCCGCTACAATTTGGATTTCAACATATACGAACAGGTAGGAATACTTTGCAAATTTTGAATATCATACCTTATATTTCATTACGCGGTAGATTAGTTATAAGTATGAAAAATAGTATATGAAAATCGCTACAATCATTTAGATGCATTAGTTTTCACAATCAAATCATTTAATCGTTTTTTATTGAAAAAAATGCTTCTTTTATGGCATTATTAATTCTACATATTTTTGTGTAGTTCATTATGAGTCCGAACTTTCTCCCAGTTTTTTGTTATTCAGAAAGTTTATCGGGCCACAGTTCGACGAAAGGATAAAGCTAACAACCTAAATGTATACTTACCTATGTTGTATGATACGACATACATTAATGTGAATAGCAAAGTCTATTGGATTATAATTTTAATAATGCAATCATAAATAATTGTAGAATCGGTAAATTATCTCGCTGAACTTTCCTAAACCTCAATTTATTATTAATTTTTTAGGCATTTATAAAAAAATACAGTATTCTCTTCTATAGCACTCAAATTACATATTTTGTACAGTTCTAGTTATTGAACAAATTGTGGCCTGAAAAATCACTCGATATTTTTTTTAATAAATCGGGCTATTGGTTCTTTCGATATACATAAGCGCGTAAAATAAAAAAAACGCCAATGTCATTTGTTTGATAATAAAAAATGATTTAATTTATTAATGTAATTAATAAAAAAAATCAAAAATTTTGTATAGGTGCCTACGCTTCTATAGCGCGAGTTTTTATAGCCGGCTCTTAATTTCTTCGTTATAGAAGAGGTGATTATTGTATTATATATTTTTCATTATTGTGTGTGACATTCTTTTATCCTACGGCCAGCTTATCCAATCCTTTCTCATATGATTTGGTTCGGACTGATAAACTTGGAAGTGGTATAACAGACAATCCATTTTTTTAGAAAACCCTTACTGTATTAGGTCTCGCATTGTAGAATAATGGAATAACGTGCTTGCGATTGACGATTGAAGGATGCATTTGCTAGAGTTTTTGCAACTGCTGAATTTTTGTATCTGCAAGAATCGAATCGTTAAATGTAAGATCCAAAAGGTTATACTTTAACTGAACTAAGCCAGTAATCGGATAGGCGTTCGACGAAAACTAAGAACTCAACTTTATTTTTTACTACTATGTATGTATATGTTTGTTATGTATGGTATGCAATTGCATCACTCTGTAATGTCAGCCACGCATTGTTTTTTAATAATAAATAAATAAATAACATTGAAAAAGGAGGTATATAAGAGAAAGATTACCTTCGCATGTTTTATAAAAATATTTATGCAGGTATTTTGGCGCAGTTGGAATTAATTAAATACTAAATAAAAATATAATAAACACATAATATGGAATCCAACTGAAATAATATTTTAAATAATTGGTGTCGGGTTTGACACCAGAGGTAATATTAGCGTGAGAGGCTTATTCTCGCTCATCTTTAGAATCTTTATCGAATCTTTATATGGTTAAATAACGCTGTGGAATCTTTCAGTTATGCTATCTATCCATTGTAGTAAAAAAAAATAAAAAAAAATATCAAAAGATAAACAGATCCTTATATATTTAATTAAATCAAAAATTATATTATCCCGTTTACTAATCGTAAGGAGCAAGAATTAGGTTCACCGGTTTTTTATGACTTTACCTAATAAAATTTTCAACTACGGTTGTGACTTTTTAAGTCTATTTAATTTTAATCTTCGAGTGTTAAACAACAAACATGCTTGACTCAAGCAATGACGCTCTAGCAGGATGACGCTCTAGCAGCTAGAGCGTCATCCTGTCTTGAAATTCTCAAATCTCAATTTCAAAAATAATCGCATTAAAAAAGATTTGGACCATAATAATTCAATCATTGTAGTATGTGGTAAAACAATTTTCATCTCCGATTTTAAACACACATGATTACTTTATCGACAACATTTTGGAAATACAGTAAAACCTCTCATAACGAGCATAATTCGTTCCAGAATCTTGCTCGTTGT
>JAGXCT010037136.1:52656-74363 GCA_022495035.1 Philopotamus ludificatus | reverse complement strand
CATATTATAATCAGAAATCAGTAAAAAAAATACTGAAAGATGAAAACTGTTATAGATAATGTCATTTAACCTAGTCGTGCCTATTTGGGACCCCAGGTTTTTGATTTTCGTCGAACAAATTTTTAAATATAAATCCTACATGTCACAAACTCTTTGTATTTATCTAAAAAAGCCAAAAGAATAAATATTATATTTAATCATTGTGCTTTGTGCTTCGCAATTGCGAAAAAAAATAACATCAACAATATTCGCGTCTGTAGCTACGAGCGCGATGTTTCTTTTTCGCTCGCATCCGGTACGATGTGCCGAGTGAAACTATGCGATTGACACGTGTCGTGAGAATTCTGTCGGCGGCGTGTCCTCAGTCTGCGGTTGGACATAACTAAGTGGGCTTGTCATTTACGCGTCATATTGATTATTTAAAACATCCAAAATATCTACGAAATTATGAAACATATCATGTTATTGTTAAAAAGTGAAATGCTTGAGGTCTATTTTCCAATATAAATAGAGCCCCTTCTGACGACGCGATTGGTTTCGAGCCGCCGTGACGGATCCGTTAAAAAAATTATAATTTACTTTTTTATTTTATCCTTGAATCCAACAATGTGATGGTAGGTTTCTTTTCCTTTTTATCTAAGATTTAATCAAATGTTATATTTTATGTTATTGTTATATTATTTTTGAGGATTTAGAGTTAAAAATATGGTGAGATTAAAAGGGTAGGAGTCCATTAAAAATTGTAATAAGTGGTAATTATCCGATTTAGATTTAATCCTTTTCTTCTTCTAACATTATCTAGGGATACTTGTCTGAGAATCGAATTTGGAGGTTAATAATTGTGATATTTTTGGGAGTAGTTAGGATAGGTTCGAAATTTATACTTTTATAGACGGATTTATATTTTTAAACTTTAAAAGGTTTTATTATATATAGTTAAAGATTTTGCTTTCGGTCTTCGGGTTTTAGATATAAGAAATTACTATTTTATTATCAAAAACTAGAAGGAATATGATAATTAATTATGAAAATCAATGAAATAATCTCATAATCGTATGAAAATGTTCAAAGCTTTGATATAAAATGTGCATTAAATTCAATTAATTATCGTTTTTATTTATTAAATGATTGTTAATGGGCAAATTAATAATGACAATATTTTTTCACCGACATTTTTTTGCAACAATTATTTAATTACGATTAAATATCTAAAATATATTTAAAGGATATTTAGGTTTTATTTTTTATATAAAATGTACGTATATTTGATTTTATATAATATAATATAGTATTAATAATCGTGAGCTGATATATTATTTATGTAATTTCCCATATTCAGACATATAATTTTAAAACTCGGGGCTTGAGATAAAAATTTCAATTTAATGTAAAGCTGATGATCTTCTCGAATTAAGTTTGCAGAGAAGAGGACTGGTTTTTATTGTATTTCACTTTCCCTTTTATGTACTTTGATGTTATCTAAAGTTATTTAAACATCATCACTCCAAGAATTAACCATAAGCAATTCATCGAGATCGTTTTGGTTAAACGTATCTATTAATTAACACAAAATATGCCTTGAATAAATTCGTAAATTGATTAAAAACAGTTTAATACAGTTTACAGTATACTAGATTTTCTCACACTCTTGTACAATGTATTAAAAATAATTGGGTCAACTATTGCAATTAAAAAAAAGCCTAACAAATTATCAGATGGCATTCTTGTTAACTCGAATTGTCAACAGTTTCCTTGTTGAGCAATTATTTTAATGGTTGTTAACATTACGCGATACAAACGTACATATACAGAATTATATTGCCATATAGATCGGGCCTATTAAATTTTCTACACTTTTACTGTATAATAAAATTAAGTAACGTATCGAATCGTGATTTTTATTTGTAATATTAAAATGGATACATACAATTCATCCTTGAATTATATCCATCGCACATTCACGAATTTGATTTAATCAATGCTAACAATGGGGAAAACGATCAACATAAAGTTTATTGATGCGTAAAAATTGTAACATTGCAACTCTTGCGAAATTGTATCAAGGTAGTGATATAATCGCAATCGTAAAAAAGATCGAGATGATCCGATCGACTCAGTAAAAAAAAATGACGGATGAAAGTTTTCGGTGTTGCTCGATTAAATGAATTTCGGTAATTGGATTTTTTTTCCACGATCGAAATGTCTGTTTTTATTTTTGATATGTGGTTAATCGGCTTAAATGAGAAGAATTAATTGAAGTCGGTATTGGAATAAAGAGAATTTCGTCACAATGCGATGTGATGTGAAAAGCACGATGAGTGGTTATGAATTATCACGGTGTAATATTAATACAAACGAGATACTGTAATTATATCATTTTTGAACGATACAAATTGAGACAAATCATAAAAACGTATGTATCTGTCTAATGAATGACTGCGATCAATTCAAAGATAAATTTAGATCTTAGGAAATTGTTGAGTAATATTTAAACATTTATTGCAAGAGTTTTGACGTTTTTAGGTATGAGCATAGGAAAAAAGGTTTTTCTCGAAACTGAAGAATAAAATATGTTTAAATATTATTCTTTTATATAAAGGATGCTTCCTCTTAATTATATAATCAGTTTTGCTCTAGCTAGAGAATAGTAGAGAGCCCTTATATTTTTTTTTCAAAATGTCGGTCGATAGATTGCATTTACGCCATTGTATACTGAATGAATTTCGTAAAGGCAATACTGCGTATGTGGCAACCAAAAACTTTTATGATATGCATGGAAAAGATAACCTCAAAGTTTATCAGATTATAAATTGGTTTATAAAGTTCCGATCTGTGGATTTTTCATTGACTGATAAACCATGGACCAGGCGACCTTTGAAGTCATATGACAAGTTAAAGGTAGGAAAATTACGGTGAAGATGGATGTCAACCAATAAACCGTATAGGTTCCCATTTCTCATCAAACGTTATCTACTAATTTATTGGACCATGTTTCAACATGTGTTGCTGTGAGTGCGAGACAAAAACACGACCCTTTTTGCTTCGATTGGCGATAGATGATAAATGGGTTGTGTACAGTGATGCAACACGAAAAAGCCGTTGAACCTCTGTATCTCTGGATAAACCCTATTAACAACTTCGAAGGTAAAATCCATATTAATGTCGTCATTCAACACCGTTCTCCATTTTATTTGGACTGCCGCCACTTTGTTCCATCTTCCGCTGAGTTTCAATGATGCAGTGTCCCTCTGTACACACTCCAACCACCTTAGCCTTGGTCTTTCTTCCCTCTGAGTACAGAAGGGCGTGTTAACCTATCAGAATCTGGGTATTCTGATGACAACTGTGACCGGTATATCTTTGTATAGTCGGTGCAGCTCCTCGTTGCTTCGGATACGCCATTCCTCGTCGTCGAATACGGCTCTGAATATTCGTCTCAGAATTCTCCTCTCCAGAATATTTAGAAGTCGTCATATTGTTCTGTCAAAGCCCCATATTCAGATTTCTATGATAGGCCTTACAAGGGTCATATAGAGCTTGACTTTAGTCTTCTTTGAGAGGAATCTCGACCGTAAATGATCCAAGTCCAAGTTAGCACTGGTTTGCCAGCATCGTTCTTCTTCGTACTTTCAAATTGGTTTCGTTGATATTTGTAATAAGTGAGCCGAGATATGTTAATTCGTGGACGGCCTCGAAGTTATAGTCTTTGACTCTCAGGGTTTCAAGGATTTGTACTTGGCATATGGGCATATATTTTGTTATTGAAAAATGTAGACTAAAATTGGTAAACAGAAAAGGGGTAGTGTTAAGGGGTAGAGTAGGTATAAACTCTCCCTGATGCACTTTTTGTATCAAAGTCAATGGAGTTTTACTCCAGCGGTATTTAAAGTTGATAGAAAGGTAGGAGAATGTTATAAGAACCGATAGTGATTATATAATTGATTAAATCAGAAGAACTAATATTAATTGCGTTTTTATTTTTATTGTTTAATTTATCTTTTATTTGAAATCTTATAAATAATTGAATAACACGATGCTGTCTATTGCTTATTTTAACCAAGCCGTCAATTACTATGATTGAAAAGTAAATATAAAATTATTTTTTACTACCAGAATCTATTCTGAATTCTATATTAGATACATATCTCGGGTTAGAGTTTATAAAATAATGTGTTGCAATTAAAAACGATCACGATCATTTAAGAAGGCCGGCAAATTAATCATGATGTACGGTGAAAGTGATAACCGATAGACATATGATGACGATCTATAGATCACCGACGACTACCTGCAGCTTAAAGTGTCCGAGTGAAACTTGCTAAGATATCGCTTTCATACTGCGACTTTCATCTCGACTTTTCATCATAGAAAATATGTAGAAAATTGCAGCTAATGTCTGAGAGATTAGACGCGGTGAAAAGCTTTTCGCACATACCTGTTTATCGTGGATAAAAACGTATTAATTTTCCGGTTATGCCGGTAAATAGTGAAATGTATGTGGGTCGATATGAATATTCATGAGATAATTGGTCCTTATATAAAAATGTTATTGTGGACATCAAGATCAAGGGTCACGGTCCGTCTAAATCACTCTATATTTTTTATTATGAATAAAAAATCGCATCATCGTAAATGGTGTAAAAATGTTTTTGCTATAATGATCGTCGATTTTTTTAGCTGAGCGCGTAATGCTATGATGTATTTTTGTTGCTGAAAATTATTCAATATATTCTATTTATACTTTTATGTAGACAATGGAAATCGCCGCCAAAAATGACAATGCTCTGAATTATTCATTTTCCCAGAATTCCGTCATAAAGGCATTTTTTTAATAATCTGGGTTAAATTATAGCTTATCTCGATTGCATTATGAATAAATAGCACTTTACGCGTGTTATATAATGTTTGTTTATATGAATGAGAAAAGGAAAGGCGGTTCCTTTCACTGTTCTGTATAATACTGGTCTTAACTTTCCTAAGTAAATTGCATCGCATTACGTGCAGGACGTTATTTATTGTCCGTGTGTTATAATAATCTGAATTATTTTAATTAATTCGACGTTATTCGCTTAAACTTTCACATGCATCAACGGTTAATTTGTATTCTAATCTTCGGAATAAATTGTCATATCGAATCGAATCGCGCTCTATTAGATGTTACGCGTGAATGTATAAATTCCGTATAATATATGACATCGTCCGAATGATTACGTGTCGATGTATTAAGCCTCTGAGATTATAAAATTAGAAATCTAATAAAAAAATTGCGCTTAGACGACTGCACGAATTTGAAATCATCGTGTCGCGACCTTGTGTGTACGAAAATAAAATGCCAAACAATAATAAAATCATTTTTTACCCACAATCATAAGTTACAAGGTAATGTAACAATGATATATTTTTTTCAATGGACATATTTGAATATGCACATAAAATTAGATTTTTTTTTGTTGTTCTCCGATTTAAGAGGTAACGGCGCCATTCGAGCGGATCGTTCTCGTTATGTTTTCAAAAAAACTGTATTTAATTCTGTATAAATAAAAAAACCTAATCCTAAATTTTGACTGCCTTTTGTCTTCTATAAGGCGATTTCCTAGAGCGTGGTCCCTATCTCTGCACTATAAGAGGGTTAAGGGTATCGTAATTCATCTTATTTTATGAAATATATTTTTTTGAAAACCGTAAAAATTATCTGGATAAGTAAATTTTAAATACAGTAAGACCTGTATTTAAAAAATCTATGAAATTCTGTAATATTGTGTTAAAAATATAAGTTGTCATATCGGTGTAGGTAAACGCATCCGATAAAAATTTAAATCATCTACTATTTCAATGTTAAAATAGTGATATTTTTCTGACAATAATTGGAATCAAATTAATTGGTTTTTGAAATAAAATAATTTTAAGTTACCTTCTATGATAATAGGTTAAGAAAAAATTAAATATGTCGAAATTCCTGTCGATTTGTTTCTATTAAATCAAAATATTTTAATCTTCTCCACTCTCAATAATTGTATTCTATAAATATATATAAAAAAAAAATTGTTTGTTAAATGGGAAATTATTGAAAAAAAACGTGGTTCAATTTTTATGCTAAAAATCTTTTGAGCCACACAGTGGAAAAGGTTAAAACCATTTAAAAATTGAATTATTATGTATATTATATAAATAATCTATAATTAATTTAATTGAAAATTATTGAAAATGGCACATAAAATGTTAAACATTATAAATTTATAACAGAACTTGAAGAAAATGAGATGTGGCTACAATTTTGATAATAAAAAACTTAAAATTACATAATATTAACAGATCATTTTTGAAATATCATTAAAGTTCGCGCTGCGTCTCGTGGGACGTTCTTAATATTGCGCCTCAAGACGTCAACGGCGTATAACTGGTTAAATTCAATTAAATATAAGCAAATTTACATATCTATTAATAATATCGACACATTTTAACATCAGTTTTATAATAAAAAAAAAACATACGATTTAATAAATTATTATTTATAACGTATTTTGAGTCGAGATATATTATTTCCAATAAATTTTAATTAAAATGTAATAATTACAATATGAATACATTTTTTTAATATAATATTTAAAAATCGCTTCTAAACGACAATCTATTAAATACAATTTTTTAATGTTCCATTACTTAATCGCCGAAATTCTTTGACCTTTCCCACTCCGTGGGCCAGACGCATTGGCCCAAAAGATATCTTATAAATCTCTTTTTTAATACATTTGTAAAAAAATATAATGATCGTAACTCATAGATTCGACTAAAAGTGAACAGACTGGAAAGTGATAGAATATTATTGATTATACATTTTAATTATCTAGAATAATATTTTTATGAATTACATAATAAATTCATATACTTTTTGTTTATATTTAATATTAGTGTTAAAACGTGCTCATTCAATTTCGCTCTCAAAAAAAAATATACAGTTTAAATGCAGCTCGTGAAAAACCAGAAAATTGTCTAATAAAATTATATTGTATTTAGGAAGCGTAATAAACTAAAAACAAGTAGTTTTTGGTTTATAATTGTTATGTTTTTAAGTAAAAACATCTTTAAATGTTTATAAAAACAGAAATTAAATATTGTTTGTGGTTTATTTTATGTAATAATAGATAGAGTTGTCTATTGCTGTAATCGATTATTTAACTAATCGATCGCTTAATTAATTACGATTAAATTAAATGTTTTATCAATTATTTCTATAAACAGTATAAAGTGTTCTAAAGGACTTTTTAATAATTTATAGATAACAATGTGTCATTTATTTAAATTTTGAATAAATAACCATTCTGCGGGCCGTGAGAATATGCGTTTAATATATTCATATTATCATTGTAAACATGTCTTTTGATTAAAAATGTGATACAATACAAAAACTAATGTTTTTTTATCAACCATGATTATCTGTATTATATTAGATATTCATTTAATTACTTTTAAATATTTTTAAATGGTCTTATATAACCATATAATGAGATAAATACATATTTTCTATTGCAAAATACATTAAAAATGTAATTTTACAATACAAAATGTTAAAATATAAGTCTTTAACGATTGTTTTGACATGTGCATTTAATGATTGATTTATGTTCATTAGTAAAAGTAATGAGGTCAATATCCATGCATTTTCTATGATCTCAACGTTTTAATATGATGTTTTAAAATATATATTTTGAGTAGCACAATAAAATCGAATTACAGTAACACAAGAAATTGGGTTTGGCATGTTTTTTGGGATAAATGTGACGTGTCAGTCCGGGGAATGCAGTTTTATGTAATTAATTGCACGCGAGAGTGAACTGCGCTTTTCAAACGCTCGACAAGATTCACTTTTAATGTTAAGTGTTGCCATGAACTGGTTTTATTATTGCCAGTGGGTCACTTTCATCCGATGCGACGCACCAGCGGTGGACAACCTTTACGCATGCTCGCCGCATCGAACGGTTCACGAGGCTTATGCTTTTAATTTATGCAGACGTGCACTTTCGTTTATTAAAACTGGAATGAATGCGACCTAATGATAATATTATTGTAATTTTAAAATAATATTTAATATAAAATGTGCATTAACAATATATAGAAATCGAATTATTTGAATAATAGTATATTATTTATTATGAAACGGTTTTCATCGGACGAAAGTGTTCCGGCGGGACGTCGATGAAATTTCCATTTCTCGCTCGCAACAATCGCTCGCTAACCGACGATTACGACCCGCTGAGATGATGAGTTTTGACTTTCGCGATAAACAACTTTTGATTTGATTAATTACACTTATAAAAGCTCATTAGCGCTTTCGGTTTTTTTACTGCGACGCTCGCAGTGATAAAGCGAGCATTTTACGCAAATTTGTTATACGCACGATCTGTGTATGCTGTAATTAACTACGCGTCTCAGAACGGACCGACATAAGAAAATATGTAATTATGCTTCATCGCACATTCCTACCGAAATAACACTGTTACTATAATGGGTAATCACCTGATGAAACATAAAAATAATAATCTGTTTTTTGAGTAATTCCATTGCATCATATCGTAATGCCGAATGTATAATAATGCATTTTATGTAATTCGATGCAAGCTGATTAAAATATTTTCATTGGCTGTGTTCATTTAATTTCGTCATATGTTTTTAAGATGATTATTATTATATCGATCGAGTTTTCAGCAGTGTTCTGCACGCGACGCGACCTTGGGGTTGAGTTTTCACTTTTTTGCTCGCGAAAAAATGTCCAATCGTCGGTTTTGCAAGACGCCTCCGACGCTGATTGGCACATGACAAATGTTCATGCCGAAATTGCCACTCGCGAATGCACATGTTAATAGTCATTTTATTTTTCGTTCGTGCAGAATGGAATTTTTCGATATTGTTTTATTCGCCCGGTTGACAGCGGCTGGTGTACTCTCTCAGGTGTAAAAAACCTTGGGGCGGTGAGCCGCAACTGACCCAAAAAATATGCAAATCATTCGGTGTGATTAAGTGAAAGCATGCGGTTTAGGAATTTACGATGCCACCATGGGAATTTTCGATATTTACGCGTTGGCAGCGGGTATGGTGTTAAATTGGCGTTTGTTGCAATTATTCTGCACGCCGATCATGCGAATTTATTAATAATTTATGGATTATTCGTTCATTCGTTTCATCAACTCGATAATTTGATGTAACTAGATAATTGACAATTAATAGATTGACTTAATTGAAATTGAACGATCTTTTTCCAGTCATTAGATTCACTAATAAAAATTATATAAAAATGATACCCCCCGTCTTTTTAAGGAAATACGATAAAAAATACACTACTGCATTATCATTTTTAATTGTTATTGTTTTTGATTAAAAAGGCGTTCCAGTGTGTTCCGATTCATGTAAGCCCTTTATCTGAGCTAAAATATAAATAGCAGATAATTAGAATGTAACATTTTTTTATTTTTTTTTTATTTTTGTAGAAGATGAAGACGTATACGTCAAATCTGACAGTTTAACAATTGCAACACAGTGTTGTTATTAACTATGAGCGTTTTCTCGGTGTCAATTATTATGTTATTAGTAAATGATACTATGAATATGTTTAACTTTTAGTATAAATTCTGTAAGATTATAAATAAATCTAAATATGAACGAAATCTTTGATTTTTCTCTAATATTACTTTTAATATAATCCTATATGTCGCAAACTTTTGGTATTTGTTTAAAAAAGTCTAAAGAATAAATATTATAAATAATCTTTGTCCTTTATTGTTTGCAATTGCGAAAAAAAAATATCAATCAAATTCTGAAGCATATCAAGCTTTTGGGTCTATTTTTCATTATAAATAGACCCCCTTCATATGAAGCGGTAGTTTTCGAGTCACCATGGCAGATCGGTGTATAAATAATTAATATATATACGTATATGTTCAAAATTTGTGCTTTTAGGATATAGGTGACCTGTAGATATTAAGGATTTTATTATTTAAGGATCATATTTAATCTGGTCCGCTTTGAAGGCTAGCTGTATTGTGCTAAATGAATCTTTAACAAAATAATATACCAAGTTTTTTTATTTAATTGAAAAAAGTGTTCTATTGAATCGTATAACAGATCCAAATTCTATGCTTCTTATTTTTTTTTCTAATTAATATTCTGTTTATTATAAATTCATAAAAAAGAATAGCTGATAGACTCGACTAAAATGGATGGAGTTGAAAAGGTCCAATTAATTTGCATGAAAAATATATATTTACTATGTTTATTTAATTGTAAAATTAGGAAAGCATTTTTCTTAACATAGTTTTGTCTTAAAAAAAATATTGTTTTTATTAATTTTTCTTTTTATTAACAGAGCCGATGTTTCGTCTTCAAAAAATTTCTTAGAATTTTTTTTCTCTAATTTTTAAACCAATTTTTAAAAACAATTTTCGATGTCGATAAATGCCGATACCGGCTCAAAGAATTTTTGACTATTCTATAAAAGCCGGTAGAGCGGCTCTGGGTTATTGAAATGATTAGCAAAACATCCTGATTTACAATATGCAAATTTTCAGTTTATTTAATTTTTAAAAATATAATATGATTTACATTTTATTCCAAAAATCTCGTTTTGGAACTTTCTGATACTTTTCTGTTATCTATGAATCTTTAAAAGTTTTTTTTTATTTACACGAATTTAGTGTTAATGACGTAAGCAATCACGCAAAAAATATCTAAGAGTATGACAATAAATATTTAAAAAAATTAGAGAAGTGGAAATGATTTGAGAAGATTTAATGCTATCATTAAACATAACTTCATTCGATTTTCGCATTGGAATAGATTACAGATTGTTTAAATAACAATAAAGTTGATGAAATCTTTTAAGTTTTACATGATATTCATTTACATTTAACCTTTTTCACTCTGTGGTATTGGTCTAATAGATTTTTTTAACATATATGACAAACCAAGTGTAGTTCATAAATTCAACTAAAAATGAGAAACAGAGTAGAAAGGGTTAATGAGAAATCGTAAAAAAATGAAAATGTAAAAAATAATTAGATACTTTTCTTTAGCTTCATTATTTTATAATCATGTCAAAAAATGATTATGTGTTAATATATGAATTTATAGCATTATTATTTAATATGATATCTCAAGATTTTTTTTAATGAATTGTGAGATGTAATTAAGCTGTTTAATGCGTATTTTTACAATACATTCGAGAGTAATTCACACTACGATAAAATATTGTATTTGCATTGTAATACAATCGAATACATACGGTTTTGCAGATTATCAAAAAAAAAATTAATTCCATTCAATAGAAAATACTGTTGTAAGATATTTTCCCACGAAGTATCAATAGAAGATTTGAAAGTAAAAATGTGTAGTTACTACTTATTGATTCGTCTCAGAACTGCTTTTTTCCTATATAAAATCGTTTATGTAATGGAGAGTTGTAAAGAGCCACGGGTCATCGATTGAAAAGAGTGTTAAATAAACACCGACAATAATAACAATTTTTTTGCATTCAAATTGCGATCATTAGCGTCGACATTGATCTTGACACCGTGATACAAGAAAATAGCCTCTGGGCGCCGGTGCTCTATGAGACAGATTCACGTGTGAGTGCGAACCGGTTCGCATCCGTTCTATGCAAAAATGCATAGTATGCATTTATGAAAGTGTAACAAGGACTTATTCGAAAGGATCCGTGTGTCGGGACTGTAACAGGAAACGAAACTCGCGGAAAAATATAGAAAATGATTAAAATTTTAATCGTTGATATTATTTAAATCAAATAAATATCGATTTCTATTCTTTATTAATCACATATTTATTTAAGAATTATCCAATTTGTGGTATAAATTTCTCAAAAATCAATAAAATGAATTCACGTAAGTTAAACACCAGTAGAAAGTATATTTATTTTATTACATGTTGTAATGGAACAAGGAAATCGACTGCTTTCAACTAACGTGACATGTAAAAATCATATTTACGAAAAAATGTGTTTGCTATTAAAATTTTGGCATTCACTAGACAGGGAAATGCTATTGTTTTCCATTATTACACTATTATTTTTTTATATAACACCATGTATGACTATGTACCATTCATACCGAAAATTTCCTAATGTTTCTATATCAAAACCATTACGAAAAATATGTTTAACACATTTTTTTTAATAATCCCAATCAATGCTGAGAATATTTAAATTACAATTGCCATAATATATGTAAGATTACTCGTAAAAATGCTAATTTTTTTACATGTGATATATACATAATTAATTTATTGTCATGGTCATGGATGTTCTACATCCATAATATTAAAAAAAATCATAATACACATGTTTGATGGTAAAAATAAAATCACTATTGCACTCACCTAACGTAAAAATTGTCCATATTAAGATACTATTTTCCATATTGGCACTTATTGATCACTTATGTATAATAAAATAATTGCAAAAATTTAATATGTAATAATTATTATTTATTTTGTCATATTTTTAATAATTCATTTGATGAACTCTCACGTGTATTGTCATTATTTGTAATATTATTTTGTATTTATTTTATTATTTTTGTAGACAGTGTGCATGTGTGTGCGTATCGGCGGAACCTCTCGATGCTGAACGCGATGTTGTACTGGCGCCAAAGAAAATCTGCAGGTGAGCTGTGCCACCTCCTCCGCAGGAAAATTGGCTCCATCGGGTATTGTCGCATTTCTTGTTGTATGTAAATGTATCGCAACTTGTTTGGATACGTCTTGTGGTTTCTCTCGGATCGGTTTATCAGGTCTAGATAGTGGTCTCGGGCCGGTATTGTGACGATGGGGTGAAAGGCTAGAGATAATTGTTTTAATTCAACAACAAAAAAAACCGAGGTGTTGCAACTTTCTTCTGCTCCATCTCATGTGCAGATATGGATATTTAATTTTAAATGTTTTAGAATAAAATGTAATTTTGAATTGAATATTAAGTAGAATACTTTAGGGCATCACTGCAATATTTTATCGTTGGATTTGTAAATATTATACGTGTTGGTTCTATAAAAATAAGGTGGCAACAATTACGCTAAATAAATTTAATAACGTTTATAAAAATACACGTATTATTTGCGATCATTAGAGATGAAAATTTTAAGATGATAAGTGTTTAGCAAGACCATAAAAATATAATTTGAACGTATTAGCCACTCAAATAAGCTGTATTTAAAATATAGGCACCGCCAAAAATACGTGCCTTGATTATTTTTTTTTAAATGGCTAATCTGCCGCCAGTGAGCGTAAAATCATTTGTGATTTCTACGGAGATGACTGTATTGCTGAACGAACACGTAGAAAATGGTTAACCAGATTTGGATCTGGTAATTTTTTATTGTTGAATAAAACACTGAATAACGACGTTCTATGATATTTAATGGGGATGAATAAAGGCAATATGAATGAATGAATTAGCAGATACACGTTGATTAATTCATTAAACTGTGTATCGGCATCTGTTAGCGATTAAGATAGTTTCGAAATTGAAGTTGACAATTTATGACACTAAAAAACGCTAAAAGTATTAGGTAGATGAAGGATAATCACCACAAAGAGATACCTTAGTTGGATGCATCTAGAAATAGTGATTTTTTGAAACGATTAATTCAGATGTTTATTGTTCACAATTAAAGAGATTGAAGACGAAACTCAATCAAACTCGTCCAGAACTGGACTTTAAGAAAAACACACCGTCAAAAATTAAGGACTTTAAACGGCTTTTATATTATTCTACGGATCTTGCTCCTTCTGATTTTCATTTCTTTTCTACGGCAGTTTTTAGACACATACATAAAAATCTAGCGGATATAAAAAATGACAGATTTCTTCCCTCAGAATCGAGTATTTTTTAAAATACAGAAAATAAAAAGCAGTTAACTAGATGACAAAATATAATAAATTCAGGGGAAAAATATTCAATTAATTGTTTGTAGTTTTAAATATATTGATGTTTGATAATTGATTATCAAAAACGGCACGTGTTTTTAGCACTACTGATATGATAATTATTCGGGTGTTAGTTGCTAGTTGTATAGTGAAAAGGCAAAGAAAAAAGTAAAAATGTGCTGCATTAACAGAAAGGAATAAAACAAACTAACAAAAGTCTATCGAGGTTAAAATAAACAAGAAAAATAATCCAGTTTTGAAAGTAATTATTAAGGGTACCCATAAGTAATGTCGTTATTTCGATGCGACATCTTTAAAATAGTCTCCTTTAGTATGTTAGGCAGCAAGGACGTGATATAAGTTTATCTTGTGTAGTGGCTACTTGCTCGTGGCCTTTAGACAAAAAAAAACGGTTTCTTTATCCTTCTGACGACAATGGGAGAGACGTGTCCGTCGGAAAAACATCTGCGGGGCTGTATACTTTTTCAATATCATTTGAAAAAGAAAGCGACAGAGACTACGAATGATATTTGCGAGATTTACGGTGACATGATGGTTCAAAAAATTTAAATCTGGTGATTTGGGTTTCGAAAACGAGCCTCGAAGGGGACAACCCGTCCAGGCGGATGAAGCAGCCGTGAATTTTGCAATCGAAGACGACCCGATGCTGACCATTGAAAAATTATCGGAAATGGTCGGTAGGTCCGTACATCCTGGTCCAGTACTCAGAGGATCCTAAAGATGTTGGGGAAAGATTCAAAAAGGTGTTTGGGTCCCACGCGCATTCACGCGCGACCTTATGTTGTGAAATTGACGTGTGAAAATATTCAGGATCTTGGATGGGTCACTCTGTTGCATCCTCCATACTCGCCGGATCTCGCACCATCTGATTTTTACTTATTTCGTTCTATGGAATATTTTCTAAGAGATCCATATTTAAATTCCTTCGAAGAGGTGAATACAGCCGTTTCAGATTATTTTTAGTCAAAACCCGCAGAATTTTACAAGAAGTGCTTGGATGATTTGAGAGAAAGGTGGCAGAAGGTTATAGATAATATAGGGATTTTTTTTTAAAAAGAATTTTGAATTTCATTGAAAAAAAACGACATTACTAACCAATATTATTGTAGGAATTTGTAGTTTAATCAAATTTGAAATAATAATTGTTCTTTTGTTTTATTTTATTCAGACTTGACGCCTCTTTCGATTCCAACCGTAGAGATTTGTAATTTTCTATACACCATTATAATGAATAAAGAATGCGTTAGAATATATCCCGGGCGAAGCCAGGTAATAAAACTAGTTTACATGTAAACCGTGAAAATATGTCTTCGTGTAGACCAGTGGTTCTACTTGAAAAAAAAATTTTAGGGGTTGGAATGTTGTATTTTTTTATTCTATTATATTCTTTACATCTAAAAACGTCTAGTACAGGGTTAGGTATTATCAGAATTTACATACAGCTTAAAAACCTGGGCTATAAAAGAATATACGAAGAAAAAAGACGCCTTTTAAATGTGAGGGTGGCGACGCCTCCTCAAAAAATCGATACCTTGGACATCTTGCTAGAATAAACTTGGTAACGTACATGGATCCAGGAAAAAAGGCAGAGCTCCGCCAAAGTATCTGATTGCAGTGGATTCTGGTGAGCCATAATCAAGAAGATTTGGACCAAGAATAATTACGATTCTCAGACATGAGAATCTTATTCGGTAATTGGAAGAATCTTTGGATCTAATCTTTTCAAATAAAATACATTCAGTCATTTCTGTTAGTTTTTAGAGTGAGAAAAAAATAAAAATCGAACAGTATCATGATTTATAGCTCTAAGATTTTTTAAAATATAAAACTTAACAGATTATTATATTGAATATTGGGAAGTAACTTTATTATTTAAGAATAAAAAATACTATCAGTGGTAAAAATGTCCATTTCAATCATTTTAGAGATTAATTTGCGTAATTGTAAGCTGGTTTTGTTCGAACAAGGAATGAAGACAATTGAAGCAAAAAAAACTGATAATGATAGATAATTCTAAAGGTATTAATATAATCGTTGATTTAATGTTGAAAAATAATGCAATTTGCAAAACAGAGAATTTGTATTCTTCTTGATTCAAGGGCGTATTACTTGTGTATTTCTCTTATTTCTGTACAAAGCTGATACGTTTTTGCGAATTGTTATTGGAAAAATAGTACCGTCTAACGATTTATCCGAAAAAATAATGGCCTTCCTCTGAAAAATATCTGTTTCAACCTCTCGACTATCTCTGACAGTAAAAATTATATTTCTATATGTCGTAGATTTTCTCTGAAGTAGCATATTATAAATTTATTGAAACTAGCTGAATGTTTCAGCAGTATTGAATTGTAAAAAACTGCATTTTTTCTTAGAAAATAGAAGAGAATTCCTAAATACGATAAAAGGAGGCATATTGCCCGAAAGATTATTCAATAAAAAAATACTTTTATAGTAAACCCATACTAAATCCTATTATTATTAGACAAAGATGTTTTTTTACTAGCATAGCATTCAAGACTATTTAATAAAGTAATGATGTTCGCGGTTATTCGAATATAAAAAAAATATGCATATTTGGTATTTCATTGTGTACCAAAAAAAAATATCACGTTCCCAAGAGTTGAACATTCAACCATCCATATATTGATCCCTCTGATTGTTTCTCAATATAAAAAAAATCTCACAATCAATTTTTGCAACACGAATCGCCGTACAGTGTATGCAAATAAATTCTAATCTGAGATTTAGTAACGTATTGAAAAATATATACATGTTACGCTAGAGTGAATGTACTAGAATCTCGATTTTTTTTCGTAATTCCTGATGGTTTTTAAACATTAATCATCAATCCCTTCTCGTACAGATTGTGCAGAAAGGTTTTTCAATTATTTCTTGCGAAATTCAAGGATATCACGGAATTGCCATTTGGTGTATAATAATACCTTTAACTGTAATGATATTACATTAAATTATTGTAATCAAACCTTGGCAGTTAACGGTGCAAATGCCATTGTCATAATTGGACACTGCCGATGCTAGAACATATCAGCGATATGATTGAGTGCATTGTGTCAGGTGGAATGTATGAATGCCGGGTTTTTCTTTAGAATCGGCCGGCCATTCTATGGAAAAATTACATAATTATCCGACAAAAGTTTCATTTATTATAAAGATAAATGCAAAAAGTGAAGGTATGTACATGACAGTGATACTCGCCTTTTCGGCGATAAACGTGAGAATGTCAATGCGATATGCAGAGTGAATGACAACTCAATTTACAACCGACAACCTGCTTAACCCTGTTCGATCCGCAAAATAATTTATAAAATCAATAATGATGTAATTTGCTTTTTTTTAAATAGTTTTTAGAATGGCAAACTGGTCGTCGGTTAGCATGTTGTGGCAATAAATTTGGTATCTGACATAATATGCTCGTTTCCTAGGAGGTCTATTGGCGATGGTAAAAATTTCCATCTGCACTTTTTAATTGATTTCACTGAAACCGTAATTAATCTTTTGGCCGAGCATATGTTTTATTTTGCTAATAATCGGCTATTAATACGTATTTGATGTGGAAATGATTTGAACGGTTTATTTAACGATTTATTGATTAGGAAGCTGAGATTTATCATTATTTTTTTTAAAACAATTGGCAATATGAAAATTAAAATTTCATAACGTTTTATAATATTATCAGAATGTAGTCTAAAAAATTCTTTTAATGTGAATAAAATTACTCTCATCTCATATAATTAAGAGACGTATATATTAGATATTAATTAACATTAAACACTTAGGCTATATATCTTCGTATTTTAAACTTATTTAAAGAAAATATCGAGTTCTAAGCTGTACTTTATCAGAAAATCTATTATTTTCAATAATTGTTCCTTTTGGTTAAAAGATATATTCAGTAAGCCATTTTTAAGCGCTTCCTTGTTTAAATCTTAAAAAATGCCAGGAGTCAAGAAAGGATTTTAAAATCTAGTAAATCTCTAAACTGTAAATTACCCTTGGATTCCGATTGAAATAGTTTTCCTAACGCTACGTTGTTAATTCATCCGATGGACGAGATGGTCAGATCAAATTTTGAGGCCTATTATCTTCGTCGCACATATCAATAACTTGTAATAAATAAAATATAAAACAAAAGGAGAAAAAATAGAATTAATTGTGGTAAGATGTAACTGATAAATCTATGAATGGAGCATGGAAGAAGCTATGGCCGTATGGTATCCAAGGATTCCTAACAAGAAGAGTATATTGTTGGCCGAATTGTCAATCGAAACAGAAAGAGTAGGAACTGTATATGAGCAGGATATTGAAGTGTTACTGCAGATTTCTGGTGAGAGCCTTAGGATTGACAACCTTTAAAAATTGATAGAACAGGGATAACTTATAACTTGTGATTCTGAAATTGATGAATCTAAATTTTTTCCCAAGATTTCCATAATAATCGTTTCGTAACGTTAATCAAATTGTAGCGAATGATTCATATTTTGACGGGAGTACAAAAGCAAGACATGGTGTTTTAGGTGTGATCTCTTACTGCGAACATTTGTTAAATGAGAGGAAAATAAAGCGGCAAATAATGCTAGACTACTTACACCCATAAAAAATAAAATCAGAAGACGCAGGACGTTTATCCCAAGAGTGAACGCTGTATTTCTGTGTTTATGTAATATATTTCATTAATGCATTTATTATATTTAATTTATTTAAAAAAATCTCGTTTAACGCTGTTTTATTTAGGGTTCTGATGTCTAGGAACACATCCTCAGTCCTAACAAACAAGTCCTCACTGTTCACATTTTTATGTATCAAGCTATGCACTTAAATTAAAAATATTGTGTTTCTTCCAGTAAAATGATATTTATTTATAAAATAAAACTCTAATTATCTTGCTATTCTACGTCTTATTTATGGTATTTAGCCGAAAATGTTAATATTATCGCTTCAAAATGTATTATCGACCTTTCTCTGAATTAATTTGGCTTATTTTAGTTTTCTAGTTTGCTTGAAAATTATTCTCTTCTACTTTCAGATTTTTTTCAATATTTTTTTTAACAAAATATCCCTTCTTGATTTAATAAAATATTCAGGATATTTAAATAATATGCTGTATGTGTACTAATGTTTAGGGGTTATTCTATTTCTTTAAACTTCTAATAAGTAATCACACTCGCTAAGGGCATGGGCCTTACCAGACTCTCGAATGGCAGTCGAGGCCAAAGGAACGCAAGTCTCACGTGACGTGAGGGCTCCCCTTTCGTGTCCATACCGCAGGGACCCAAGCCGTCTTTGGTATACGTCTTGGTATGCGGTAAAGAGTTTCCCTCTCTTGGCCATTAGACGTACATCTTCTAATGATTGTTTTAACGTTTTTTAAATGATAAGAAAATCATCAGATTTGTACAACTTTTTACATAATGCTCTTTCGATGCTATCAATAGATTGAAAGATGTCTTCGTGTACATCTTCAATGTTTGTAAATAACTTTAAAAGCATTAAAGCATTTTCTTTTGTTGGAATTGGATGGATCGAGTTTACCTCATCCTGACCCACAATATCATCCATTCCCTAACTTCAGATGTCATCACATTAAAGTCAAGACCCACATAATTTTTCAAATGTGATCCGTTATATGTAAATTATATTTCATCTTATTGTCACTTGTCGTTTCCAGCTTTCCAGAAATAATTAATAGTTCATTTTTCACAATTTCATCACATGACTTAGCAGTGTATTACATTGCACCTATAATATTTTAATTCAGATTTATTGAAATTTTAAATATTACAGACGTAGTTACGGGAACAACGGGTATATAATGCATTAAAATGAAACGAGAGAAATTGTATGCAAATACCGAGAAAACGTGAATTCCGGGCATGAAAAAACTGGGGTTCCATTATATCAGTTTTATTTATTAATATTAGACGTCATAGTATTCATCTGGACGATCTGCAAACACACATAAATAATTTTAGATATTATTACAATATTGTAATTTTGATAAAAGGGATTATCGTTTGGAAAATATTTAAAATTACATATAAATTTGTCATGTCTAGGCTTTTTATGATTTTGTTTGTTTGTAAAGTTGTTTCCTCATTCCCAAAACATATTTTAACAATGTTATGTTATGGGATAATTTGATATTCTCCTCGACAAGTTTCTCACTTTATTCGGAAAACCATAAAGATACTTTTGATCATTTATTATATGTGGAAATATACAGTCTGATTTTTATTATCATGTATCTTCTAAAATATATATGATTGCTTGAAATGAATACTATTTTCCTTATTATTAATGCCAAGGTTTTTCTCAAATAATGCATTTTTAATATGGCAATGCTTCCTTGATCGTGCTAGGCAATATGGTTTCAAATTGATTCATTTTATTAATGTTAAATGTACAAAAACATATATTTTGGCGATAGCCATCTGCTCTATTATAAGTTATATATTATTTAATATGAATGACGTTTAGTTTAAATTTGGGTTATAAGAAATAAATATAGTATTGATTGTTTGAGAATAATATTTATTTTCTAATAATTCCAACATGTGCATAATACAATTGATTTTTTTTATGATAATTTCACTATAATTTCTTAGAAATAAATATGCGTAAAATTAAACGTGCGACCCAGTTTTTTTTTCGTTCGCACAAATAAAAATATGTAAAATCATTCCCTGAAATGCACATCGGCAATTATTATCGGACATGTTTCGGACCACGGCCGATCGAATGAAAAATATCTCGAGTCGAAATTTCTATACTTTCTATCGCGCATAATAAATATGAGAATTATTCATTGTCCTGTCCAAAAAAAAATAACGTTACAATAATTCATGGGATTGTTTTCACAATTCACACGGCGATCACGTTTATTATGAAAATTTGACTGCGCCATGAAAAATAATAAAATCGTGTATTAGACCGCGACCCACTCTTCTCGATGATCTATCGATCCATGCTCGATTTCAAATACATCTCGTTTTTCTGGTTCCATCCAGTGATATATAGATCGCTGTTATGTATAACACAAACGTATATGCACATCGATATGTGCATACTTACTTTCGCTAGTGAAAACACGTATAAATCATTGTACAAATTAAAAATAACTGACCTACAATTATCGCCATCTGTCTGTTGTTGATAATTTCATATTTTAAACTGTAAAATTCGCTGAAAAAGAGAAAGAATGTCAATTTTTTATAATTATTTTCACGCCAAATTTATTGACGTTCGAACAAAAACGTGTTAAAATGCATTTATCATGTTTGGAATTCAAAAGTTAATTGCTCCATGTAATTAATGTATGTTTTGATGCCAATATGGTTCTTATAAATATTTCATATTATTGTAATAAACTGCAAAAAAAATTATATCGACATCTGACGGTTAATCTTTGAATTTAATTTATTTAAGATTTAAACCATTTATCATTCGCAAGGGCGTTATAAAAAAATTAAACAAATAATTAATACTATTTTATTAAATTTACATTGATTTTTTATCCTAATTATCTTAATTATTGAAACAATATAAAATTATTTTATTACAATCACAGCTTAAATCAATGAATTATTTATATTATTTAATAATAATAGATGTCGTTACAATAAATAAATTAAAATGTATAATCATAGATTTTGAAGGTTGCTTAATAACTATATTTTTTTTTTTTTTGTAAACTCATTCACTATTTTAAATGTATAATGAAAGAGATCACTATAGACATCATT
>JAGXCT010037136.1:0-40551 GCA_022495035.1 Philopotamus ludificatus | reverse complement strand
TTACAAAATATATTATCACATATAGGCGTTGTGTAAGGATTTTGAAATCAAAGGGGTTGGGAAATATGTATTTATAATATTCAATATTAATTTATTAATGAATTATAATATATGCTTATCTTCTTAAAATATACAAATCTATTCGAGAGGTTATATTAATTTTATTACCTGCTATATTATTATTTTTTTTATGGTTCGTTATTATTATCTGAGATTATTTAAATAGATTTGTCCGGCTAATACACAATTATAGGATTATATGCACGCTGTAATAAAAAAATATGACATTATAAATTTATTATTTATAAGGAAATCATCTGAAAGGTTTAATATATTTTTATGCAATATTCGGCATTATTATTATTTATACTATTGTTGTATAACCGGTAATGGCAGGCCGTCAATCATGGATGAAAGAGAGAAAACTCGGTTCATGTTTAATTCATAATGGCTATAAATGCAACAACAAGGCAACTCCGATTCGATTACAATATCGTAAATTTAACGACCCAGAGGCCGGAATGACAAAAACAGCGTGTGACACAAGAGATGCCGCATGATGTAGGTTGAAGTTTATGGCTTCCTAGATAATGATTAATTGGAGTTGCGGTTTCTAGAGGCTTCGGGCGGTGCCTAATGCGCGTAATGAACGTCTTCATCACCTCTCACAATTCGACCGCGCCATTAACAATGGTTCCAAGGCTACCGTCAATCACGACAATGGTGGCAACGAGAGCAAACTCTAATTCCCTGGCACTGTTAATTTCGTCTGTCGAAAGGACACGCTAAAGAAATAAATTAGAAGCGGCAAATGGTTCTTGAGCTTAATCGGTTATTTCCTAGCCGACGATTTGATATGAAACCCCCGAGGCGCTTTGGCACACCTGAATTAATATTGCAATTATTCACGACGTAAATAAGTGTATCGAGCCGAATAAATACGATAATAACAATGGGCATTGTATCGTCCAATTTGTCGATGGTATCGATGTATTTACGACGCCGTATTCAATTTGAGGTTATTATATAAAATTGCTGAGGGGTAATTTTGAATTGAATGAAAGAGCTGACCTTTCCCTTAAGGTACCCATTAAATTTTAAGTGTAATAAGGTATATTATATTCGAATTAAATTGTCACATACCTGTGCACTACGCCGTAAATATATTACATAATTATTGGATATGGTGGAACTGGAGTTTAAAGATATAATGAAACGATGAATGAAAAAAATCGTATTTTAATTGAATAATCGCGGTTGTTTATCTCAAAAAATCTTTATTTTTTATGAATATAAAATTAATAAGATTATAAAATGGTCCCCATCAGATATAGATACATTTGAAGTACCCCTGAAACTCATTAAATTTAATATTTAAAAACATATATATAAAGTTGTAAGATAAGCAATTCTTATTCTGTTACAAAAACGTGATATTTACTATTCGGCGGTGTCAGAAATGGTTAAAATATTTTCCAATAAGTTGAAATTTTGACTTAAAAAAATAAATCTTGAAGTGTACATGGAAAATGAGGTTTTACAGATTGAAGTAGTAGAAAATTTGACCAAATCCGCTCTGCAATTAGCAGATATAGTCAGATATACTCTTGGTCTAGAGTGCAAGAAAGTTTTAAAATAATTAACAAGATGTTGTCATTACCGCATTATTTAAGTTTCGAATTAATAAAATTAGAGAAAAATTCAAGATTTCTTTGACATTTTGTGACAGGGGATGAAAAGTGGATTATGTATTCGAGCCAATGTTACAAAAACAGTGGTTTTCTAAAGGATAGATACCACTGAACCTAAGGGTCAAAAATAATTCTCAGCACAGCACAGTTCTATTGTGATAATCTAGAATGATTAAAAGAAGCAATTCGTGGAAAAAAGTCTCAGAATACGCAATGGAGAAGAGGTTTTTTTTAACACGATATTGCGAGACCTCATACAGCTAAAATTACTCTTGATAAATTAATGGATGTAATTATTCATTCATCATATTCACCTGATCTTTCTCCATCGGATTACAATTTATTTAGAACAATGCAAAATTTTTATCCGACAAAAAATTTAATAATATCTATGGAGTGAAAATGTGTCTTGATGTCTATTTTTCATTCAATTCCAAAGATTTTAATGAAAATGCGATATTTAAATTACTAGAAAGATGGAAGAAAGTTGTAGCTATCGTGAGAAAATAATAAACACAGTATATTTATTTAAGTAAGACATTTAGCAAAATCCTTGATTTTTCAAATTAATTATGATGTGTTTCATTAAAACATAAAATACATTTAATTTTAACGCGTTAGCATTATCAGACGCACTATTGCGTCATTCACAATAGATGCGCAATGCCGGGTGACGCAAAAACACGTCATTCGAAATTAATCGCATTTTCTCTATGCTTTAAATATTTTTTATACATAATTGTTTCTTCTCATAACATGGTTTATGGCATTGGCCAGAGGGAGGGGAGCAGGAGAAGCTGCTACCATGGCCTAGCAATATTAGGGGCATCAACTTAGCAACTGCCGTCTGCAAAGATCATTTAGTGTTCTGAAAAGAATTAACAATGGTCGAACATTGTAGAAAGTGAATGAATTTCGACAAATGTCGAACATTGTCGAAAGTTAATATTTCCTAAAGGAACGACAAAATGAACTAGCAACACCCATTAATTAACAGATAGCACGCATTTTCGACTATTCTAAAATAATCAGCTAATGTTAAATTGGCCAAAGCTTCTTTAAAATAATTTAATTTAAAAATCTATAAAAAATCAAATACCGTTGATTTTATTTTCATACCTTTTCAAGGATCTCTAAAATATTATTTGACCCGGACCTTGCATTTACTTTGAATGGCTTTAGCAAATGTCGTTCTCTTTTGATACCCACAAAAAAATATGACAAAAAAATGTTTTTTACAATTTCCAATGAATGATTTTAATTCGACGATGTGACTGTGTTTTAATAATAAATATAAAATAATGAAGACTGAATGCATTTAAGATGTGGTGCTGGAGATGGATACTTTAACCACGTCGTCCGAATGAGATCTCTCAGAGACCCCAAGCCTTTGATGTCAGGATATTGATGAATTTATCATTAATAACTTACCATTTTTTTAAAAAAATGGATTATTCTAAAAACAAAAATAGTTATTCGTTTTATGCTTAATAATTTGATCGGTATTTTGGAAGTTTTAACCAATCAATTGACGCATAAATAACAACGCTCACGCCACACGTGTCAATCGCACGTTTCACTTGCACTCGCCACATTGTACCGGATGCGAGCGATAAAATACATCGCTCCTATGGCAAAAGAAGAGAATATTGTTATTTTAAAAAAAAAATCGCAATTGCAGACGATAAGGACGATATAAGGTCTTTTCAAAAGAAATCAATTATTTTGAATGCTCTCGTTTGAGATTAGTTTGTCCATAGACACGGCGGGATAACATCTTCTAAGTTGTTTCGTTTGTCGGCTTTAGATTTTGTGTAATATATATTACTAAGAATAAAATGTCACAGCCTGAAATCAGCAAAGAACATATTCGTCACCTCATGTTAGTTTTTTATGATATGGGCATGAACGTTACGAAAGCCACAAAAAAACGAGTTATACGGACCAGTGCAGGTAGTAAGCAGATGTCAATTTTGATTTCGACAATTTAAATCGGGCAACAGGGTACTAAAGGACATCCATAAATCAGGATCATGACCCTCAAATTTCGATGACAACGCCCTGAAATTTCTAATTGAATCAGATCCTCGCCAAAATAGTTGAATTATCACGAACACTCGGATTTACAGTAGCAACAACATCGGAACGCATCGGAAATGCTCTTTAAACAAGTATCTGAACCTTTTTTTTGATAAAAATTTAACCGAAGAGAAGAAGTGGATAGTTTACGATAAAATGAGAAGAAAAAATCAATGCTTTCCAAGAAACAAACACCGGTTCCAACCCCTAAACCAGGATTGACATTTCGGAAGGTACCTTTGTACATTTGGTGGAATATGAGTTGTTATTCACTATGAATTAATAAAACCTGGCGAAACACATTGAATCTCAAGCTATAAGATAAACATTGGAAATTATTCAGAGGAAATAGTGTTATTTTCCAACACGACTAAAAATTACTTTCACATCCCCCATATTCACCAGATCTAACCCCTATGAATATCGATCGTTAGGACATTCACTGAATGATAAAAAAAATTAAGTGTAGGTGATGTCAAAAATTATCATGATTCATATTTTGCGTCGAAATCTCCCAGCTTTTATAAAAGGAGGATCAAATATTTACAAAGGAGATGGGAAAAGGTTGTGAGTAACAATGGTAATTATATTTTGGAATAATGTTTGTAAATCATTTGGAAAAACCTAATAATATTTATTCTTTAGACTTTTATTAGACAAGTACAAAAAAAAATTGACATGTAGGATTTATAATAAAAGAGTTATTCGAGAAAAATCAAAAACTTGGAGTTCCTTATAGTCCCTGCTATGTTGACTCTAATGAATGGCTAAGAGAAAAAATGTGTCTATCCTTATGGAGTTGAGCTTAAAAAATATTTTTATCTGATGAGAATGGTTCTCCGAAAAATGATATGAAGAGGAAAGTACAACTCGATGGTTATGATGTTAAAAAATGAGAAAAAGAAAAGACGAGGAAAACGTTCAATATGGTATTCGGATCAAATCAAATCAAATTCTTGAAATAACGAGAATAAAGAATAAGGAAATAATAATTTTATATTATTATTTTAATTAATATTGATTATTTTAATTATTTTCTAATTAGAAACGATATAATAAATAAATATATATATTTCCGCACATAGTAACTAATTATAAAGCATGATTCCAAATCGTTATTTAATATCTTTCCCCAGCTGCATTATTACGTTTGTCGGACACCGCGATTACGATTCTGCCACTGGGGGAATCAGTGCGATTTTCACGAAAAAAAAAGACTTCACGATTCATGCAACAGTGTGTCGATCAAAAACATGCATCCATGCAGTGTCACAATTATATAATTTCCGTCGGCACAAAACACATTTACACTGTAATTGTGTAATTTCACATAAATACTGCCATTAGGCTATCGGCACTGTGTCAAAAAATTGTTTCGGTCGCTCGAAAAGTTGTTGCAAATCACATATTCAAATTTTTTTTCGCGTTGCGCAACTAGGCGTGATATCTAATGCGTCCTCCCGAATTATATCACAAGTATTGTTTAATCCGTTGATAAACAGGAAATTGGGCAACGGAATATTTTATTGTCATTCGGACCGTAACAATCGGTGGAGTTCGATGTTTATTGAAACATGTTATTTAATATCAGAACGCTGTGTTGCCATAATACAAAATGGAAAAAATCTGAAAAATATCTCACCTGCTTAAATAAATAGGGTCATATTAAATATTTCTGAGATAATAAAAATGCTGTTTTTAATAGGCAGATGTAATCGTGTGTTCTATTGCGCAAAGAGTTTGCGCATGTGCAAGAAAAATGGCACGCGCCATGGTTTCGTTTACATATGAATTTGTATTTACGGAGTTAGAGATCATATCGATAAAAATAGCTTATGTGTATTGGAGCTTTGCATAATTCTCGGATTTTATGTTACGATTATGCATCTATATATTGAATAAGAATAATTTAATGAGTCGTTTTTCATCACGAATTGTAATTTACTACCACATTTTCACTACCAACGGTCGTTTTTGTCATATTTCATATAAATATTCTTATCATTTAATAAATAATTGATGAAAATCAACATTTTGTTCAGGAAATTATTTTTTACAACCGCATTAATTGAAGCAAATATTAATTCGAGCGAAAAATCAGGTTCGACGTTATTTAAAAACTGTATAAAAAGAGATTTTCGATCATTCGTTGTAGCTATTTTAACGAGTAATTATTTTCTATGACTTTTGAATATTTAAAAATAATTCAATAATAATTAGCGGTAAAATGTGATAAAATCGTAGTTACATAACCTCACATATCGCATTTTAAGTTAACAAACGACTAACATAACCTCATAGCTACTACATCTAAAATGGTCGTAAAATAAATGAAAATCATTTTCAAAACAAATGAATTGAAATCCGCCATTTTGTTTAGTTCAATATTATAATCAAAATCTATTCGAAATATATAATTTTTGCTTTAAGTTTTCGTTTATGTTCAGATAAAAATATATATCGATTAGGTTCCGGTTTTTGTTCTGGAAAATTCAACGGATTATATTTAGTTCGAAGCCCTAAAATAATATGAAGTGTTCGTTTATTCTATAATAGTAAATCCTCGATGTATAAGGAATAATGCGAGGAAAGGTATACACATTAAAGACAAATATTCTATGTATTAATAATAGTAAGGTTTCCGAATGAAAATGTAGGAGTTTTTCAATCCATCCGTCACGGCGGCTCAAAAACAACTGTGTCATCCGAAAGGGGTCTATCAGAGACCCCAAGCATTTTAAGTCAAGATACTTATGAATATTTCATCAATATCTTGACTTTAGTTTAGTCGATATTTTGGATTTTTTAACTTATCTATATGACGCATAAATTACACGCGCACTCGGTGATGTCTCACCGCCGACTGAGCTCTCACAGCACGTATCACTCGTTTGTTTTACTCGCACATCGTACCGGATGCGAGCGAGAAAAAACATCGCGCCGTGGCAACAATAGCGAATATTGTTGACCTGGACGAGACGTCATCGGCACGGCTAGGATAATAAAAATGGACGAGTATACTTTAAGTAAATATAACGAAACATTATATTTAATTATTTACTGACGATATATTCAGAAACAGTACGAGTCCGGAAAATTCGTCCGTTAAATCGAGATGATTGATATATCACCATTAAATGTAATTTACCAAATTTTTAAAATGCTGGAAATTGCTATTTAACGCCATAACATCAACATAACCTCACATTATAAATAAATTCAAAATGGCCGAAAAATAAATGAGTATTTTATCAAACAAATGAATTGAAATCCGCCATTTTGTTTTCGATAGTAAATATGCACTTTGGGCCAAAACAATTTTTTTGATGAGCATATATTTTCTGTTTATATTGAATATTAAGTAAAATATTGCGATGATTGCTAATATTTTGTTGAAACGTTCGCAGAATTGATCGTCATGACAGATGGGTCATGAATTAAATTTGTGAATAATGATTTTCACGATTTATTAGATCAGCCAGCACGCATAATCGACCTTAATGAAATGAGCTGTTGCGGAAAAAGATAAGTGCACGTCGATGGTATCGCCGCGGTGGCGAAACCGCCAACAGCCGCGGGCTATACGGCGGCGATCGATTATGGCGGCAAAATTTAAACGGCCGGACCCTTTAAATTCTGTTGCCTACCTCGCGACAGTTATATCGAGCAATTAACTCGACACAATGTCGATAAACACGCTCGAGACTGACCGAGTCATGGGAACTGACGTGTGTGGCAATGCTCAGTTGAAAGGTCAACCTCAGGCAACACCTTCGACCGCGGTGACTTGTTTTAAGATTGTTTTAGAACGTACGCCTGTGATCGGCATATGGCAGAAAATCAATTTTATGGCATTGCGACCGGTTCCATCCCGATATATGGCGAATTTTGTATCTATTACTGATGTATATCGTCACGTATCTGTCATGAAAACTAATATGAACGCCGAGATTAGATATTTAGTATTCATATTACACCCACGTTCATTATTAGGCTGTCTTTTTTGTCGGATAGTATCAGTATTTACATATATAATCATAATTTATTTTTTAAACATTCGCATAAATCTTGTACTTTTATTATTACATTGAAATCTAGAAATAATACATAAATTATGTTGAAAAACATGCATAAATCTTCTGGGAATTGTTTCCGATTTATGAATACGCTGTTATAGTTACACTTCATATGTAATCAATATTTAATTTTTATACGAAAAAATGGATTACATAGAATACGCGTAAAAAAGTTATTTCTTTGCTTAAAATTAACTTGTAATGAATTTAATCATGTAATCAAACATTGTTGCTGTTTGATTTTAAACGCAATCGTTTACGTAGTGCTGGGAAAAATGTTAACCGTTGAGAATTTTCAGTTATGGAATTTTCTTGACAATATTTTTCTTATAACCGCCTCAAAGCAAAAAAAACTTTGTAAGAATAGTATTTATCCGAACATCATAAACCGTGTTCCTTCAAACCCGCGTAAAAAAAAATTCAAGATTTCATTAATGATATAGCAAAACCCTAGTGGAAAATCCGTGTAAAAAAGAAATCGGGAACACTTTTTAGTATTATTTTTACATTAGACATTTTCATTCCTATATTTTTATATTAAGTGTATCAAAAAGAAAACCATTAAAGTCAATAAATTATTATTATTAAAGGTTAAACTTGATATTTTTAGGAAGTATTCTGCTATATATTTTTATATACCAGGGTTTAAAAATGATAGTAATATTTTAGCACTGATATTGACTTATAAATAGGGGCGTCTCATCCATATACACTGTTCATATACAGCACCCCCAAGGAAATTGAATAAATTAAAATTATATTTAGTGATACGTCACAGAGTTTGGAGCAAAAGCTGTCTGTTTTTTCTTAAAAATTGATATGGCTAAATAAAAATATCTTTCATAAACGATGCCAACATAAATTCGGATATCATTTAATTGATACATTCCATAAATAAGAATTGACGAAATCCTTCCTACTCAAAAAAATGCTAGATGACGCAGAATAAAAAATATTTCAATAATTACTCAACAAAATAATAAATGACGAATACTTATTATAGAAATAAAAAAAATCTTCTTTTGCTAAAAACTCTTTTTATACACGGTAGATATATTCTAACAAAAATCGTGTATAAAAACCTGTGTAAAAATTATAGAATCATAGAAACATTAAAGAGTGGTTCCCTAAATTAAAAAAAAAAATGTTATCGAAAATCGTGTAAAAATGTAAATTATGAAAAGCCAATAAATAAATTATACAAAATATTATTCATATATATGTATTTTAATTAGGAAGAAAATAATAATATTCTTTGCCACTTACTAGCTACTAGTATGTGTTATTTTTAGTGAACCGTGTTATTTCAAAACCGCGTAAAAAAGAGTTGAGTAGATCTATAATAGTGAATTTCATTTTTTTCTCTTTTAATTGCCTAAATTAATTTCTCTTGAATTATGAACTCAAATGCCACATCCAAAAACATTACTAAAACAATTTAAGGCATTTTTTTAAAAATCTACGTAATAAAAATTTAATAATTTAAATGCAAAAATATGTAATTAAGTATAAAAAATTAATTACTATATACGTTATTATTATTTTATAATTAGCAAACCGCTAAACATAATCAATGTTGCAAATGTTACATTAGTTAAAAGTAGAGTACAATTTGCGAATCGTTATTAGAAAATTGTATTAATGAGCATGAAGCTTATATATAGTTTTTTTTTCTAATGAAAAATTGCATAAAATATAAAAAAAAATACCATTAATAACGTTATTAAGTTGCATAATTAAGTACAGAACCTTGAATGTCTTAAATGTGATATCACAAAAACTTCCGTGTAATAAAAACTTTTTTTTTAAATAATTGAATGAAAAAAGGTTCACAATCACTTGGATAGAAGACAGCTATTCTTACAATTATGCGCTTGGATGAAGAACTTTGAAGTAACCGCGTTTGCGTAACCTTATTTTGTTCAACGCACATGTAACCTTTGCAGTGAATTGCCCCTAAATCCATCAATTAATATACCATAGAAACGCCATGGGATTACTGTCAATGAATTTATAAATGTATTTCTGAATAAATATCTCAAAATAATGCTAATGAACGTGTATTATCTCATTAAGCAGAATCCCTGAATTTCACAATGGATCGCGTGCAATATAATTCGCACAGAATTGAATAAAAAATAGATACCGTGTCAATCGTAGGTTTTTATTAAATAATACAATAATTTTCGTTTGCAAATTTCGTCACATAATCATTTCACACCGACTGTATCATTATGGCACATCGCAAAACAATGGAAATAATTTTTGAGACGATTGTGGTCCAATTATGTCGTTTGCATCGGTTTATCTGGAGACTCTGTGAAAGCACGATCTAATGATTCCACCTGAATCATAATTGCATTACTATTTTTGTTATTAGCCGCACACTTTCATCTAAGCAGAGATATTTAGATAATCATTTTGTTGTGTACAGAAATGCAATTTCTCCAATTTAATCTGTGTGTGTATTTCAAAATATTCGACTAAATTATACAATCGTACATTATCTCGAAACGATCGCATCACAGCAATCGTAATCTTAGATAAATAAAAAAAAGCTCTTTACATGATTGACTTGTGTATGAAATGGCAGAAAAAATACGCATGATTCATCTGTACCATATAAAGTAATTATTTCAATTAAAATTATTAAAAAAAATATATTAATTATATTTTTATTGAATATTTTTTCAAGGCGATAACAAAATGTGTAACTATTACTACAATCGTATTTAATTGCTAAGGTCAATAGCGTAAATTTCGTGTAAACTATGTAAATTTTCGCGTTGACCTCTCTTTCTATATATATATTTGTTCGGGGTCGTTCGTTAATATAAAATATATTTGTTGGTACCTGAGTTTAGGATGCATCCCAGTATGAACACACATTGGGTTAAGAAAACAGTTCGGCGATTCAACAACATGTTAAAACACTACGGTCCACACCGATCCACTGAAACGTATTGGCCGACACTGGTTGGGTTTTCCTATGATCTCGAGTGGTTCGGTTTCATCTCACCGAGACCGGGGAACAGAACCGGCATATACCGGCACAAAAGATCACTGTTGGTAGTAATCCATTGTGGATCGGAGGCGAGTAGAAGTAGCGGCCCAACGTGCTCGCCAATGTGCTCGATCCCACCTCCCCGCCCACTTTCAGCGGTCGGAAATCAGTGGAAATTCGACAATTAATCATAATTAAACAAAAAAACAATTGCTGAATTAAATACAATCTACGTTTTGCAAAAACCCGCGTAAACAAGGCAAGGAACTCATAGGAAAGTATTAGATCCGTGTTTTGGCTTTAAAGGTAACATACATATATTTCGATAATGTAAGTTAACCGCGACTGAGTTAAGTCAGTTGTCGGATGGGTGTCCGACGAAAGCTATGAATTCAGGGAATTCTTTATAACACTGGCCAGGAATAAATATTTATATAAAACAATTAATATAAATTTCAATCCAACTGAAATAATATTAAAAAATAACCTGTATCGTAGTTCGACATTTGGGAGAATATTAATGTGAGAGAATCATTCCCGCTGTCTCTTTCTTGAGTCTTTAGAATGTTTTTACAATATAATGAAAGACATTGATTCCTGTTCGGGAAAATTCGCGTAAAAGACCCACGTTATAAAAAAAATCGATATAAATGCTGCATTGATCCAAATCATAGGTTCCCAAACTATTTTTCCCAATGGATCCCTTGCGCCCTTTTCCTCTGGTGGACCCCCCTCTCCCCTTGGCTATCTTAAATTGAATTATCTAAACTTATTAGCACCTGTGGGATTGGTAAAAAAATTTAAGCAAGATAATTCGTGGAAAACCATTTAATGGAAACATTATAATGTTTCCACGAGTATTAGTAATGGGAGCTCGAAAACAACCGCGTCGTCCGAAGGGGGCTCTCAGAGACCCCAAGCATTTCAAGTCAAGATATTGATGAATTCTTTATCTTTTATATGAATATTAATAGATATTCATGATATGCTTCATAATTTGGCCGATATTTTGAATTTTTTAAATTATTCAATATGACGCGAAAATGACAAAGCTCTCGGCGATGTCCCGCTGTAGACTGATTGATCTCTTGCCTCACGTGTCTATTGCACGTTTAATGTATAATGTATCTTACTTATTGCTCATAACACTTGTGATTTCCAATCAGTATATTATTAACCGATCCGTTACGGCGGCTCGAAAACAACTGAATCGTCCGAAGGGGGTCTATCAGAGACACCAAGCATTTCAAGTATGTCAATTTAAAAAAAAAGGATTATTCTAAGATTAAAAATTGTTATTCATGATATGGTTTATAATTATAATATTATATATGAGTTCTCGCGGCACGTGTCACCAGTACCTTTGACTCGCATTCGGCATACATAGCAACAGAAGCGAATATTGTTATTTTTCCCCAATTGCAGACAATAAAGAACAATGATTATTTATAATATTTATTTTTTAGACTTTTTTAGGCAAATACAAAATGTTTGTGACATGTAGGATTTATATTAAAAGAGTTATTTGAGAAAAATCAAAAACATGGGGGGTCCCCAATAGACCCCATCGGCACGGCTATGTTAATGTGAAATAATGAGCCGGGAAGCAGAGAATTTTAAATGTTTGGCGGAAAGATGATAGTTTAATCTTTAAAAACAATCCACATAGCCTGAAAATTTAATTCATTGGCTCAAAGTTGACAAAGTTGGCTAGAAAAATACCCCCCATCGAGGAAATGTTTGTCTGAAAACTGAAAATATTTTGTTAGTTATGTGAAGAAAATTTTTAAATGCAATAAAAAATAAAGAAAATTTATAATATTCCTAAATAAAAACCAATTTAAACTTCTTCTTTGTATCCTTTCTTATATTTTATTAGTTATCGCGACGATTTATTTATTTAATTAAAAAAAAGACCCTGAGGACCTATGACCTTGAGGACGATGCCTTGTTTCATATTGCCCTAATATAACTACACGCCTAGCTAACACAAAATTGCTTACTTTGATGATTAATTTTTATAAATGGACAAGTAATTAATTATTTATGCTATGTTTTTCTGAAAATAAGACCTACCATGAAAATGTACCCTAACACGATTATTCATGATAGTTTTAATATTATCCCTACCCCAAAAATAATGAATATTCAAACTTTTATGTTTCATAGACCCCTTGTAGTTCAGTTTGTTTTCTGTGGACCACCCCCCCCCCCCCACCTTACCTTCCAAATATTGCTAATACTTTTCGCAAGGTATGAAAATGGAAAAGCTGTTATAAACCTTCTTGCGATGCAGGATAACTACTAGAATATGTTTCTGAAGCTAGAATTGCTGATAATCCGTTCTATACTGCACCTTAAGTTCTTCGTTATGGCGTTATCTAACTCATTTGGGCTCCGATCATGTGGACCCCCATTTACGTCTCATGGACCTCCATTATTTTTTCCTTGACATGAACTCAAAAACAGGTTTCTTAAGTTTTATAGCTGAATTAGAATTTTCGAGATAGACATAGAATACTTGTTCGTAATTGTTTTACAACGTGGAAAGAATTTGTGATAAATTATGTCTTTTACATCCCGTTGTACAGTAAAAAGTACTTTTTTACAGATAGATCTGCTCGAGGGGTAGATTTTGCTACCTATCCCCTTTAAAGTATTTGGCGATAACATTGTTGGTTCAAATATAGCACTCACTTTTCGTTTTCGGCCACTAAATGGCGTAAAAGCACAGTGTTGGTCTCCTTTCCTAATAAATCCCCCTACCCCTTACCCCTTTGATACAGCCATTAGATCGTGTGGTATTAATATAAAAAATACATAAAGTCTGTGCCATTGTATCATGGTCGAATAGTTGAATTTTCAAATATTTAATAGTTTTATTTTTATATAAAAAAATAGTGTAAAAACACCTAGTGAAATATCTCATTATTGATATTATTTAGCAATAAAAATGGTTGCATGTCCCTGATTTATGCAAGATGTATATTGAAAACGAGAGTTGTTTTGTTGTACGCCGGCGTGAAAGTAAATTCACGTTCGGTGATATATCAGCTATTCGCAATTAAACATTGTTAACAATTATCTATGATAATCATTTATTTAAATAACCATATCGTAAATTTAGAGCAGTCATCTGTAACATTAATTTCATATTAAATTCAAAATTAAATTACAATATTTTATTATTCAAAATATATTTAAAATAATTTAAACGATCGAGTTGAATTAGTAAAAAAAATCGATATTAATGATAATTTAATATTTTACTGACATCTATTAATATTTATTTTAAGCAAATAAGCAAATAATGATCGATAAATGGGCAATAAATGTTTATATTATTGTGGAGAGATGTCACTAATAATGATATTTTTATTTTAATATATTTAAATTAAATGGCATTAAATATTTTGTGTCGGAAGTGAATGAAAATAATTTTTATTGTAATATTTTTGTATATATGTATATTATTCAAATTATTTATGAATAATTAAAATAATATCCATGAAATCTATGGAATTTCATTGCTATGCCCATAAAACTAATGAGTTTAAAATTCTATTGTTATCTACAAGCATTATGTATGTATGTATGTCATTTCATCACAGCTTAATAGAAGGATTTTTTAATCCAGGGCCAGTACACGTGTTATAACAATTCAAAGAAACGTATCGGAGTGTTACTATTGACATGCGGAGTGTTACTGTTGAACATTAGTATTTTGATACTTTTACAAATTAACTTATTAATTAATTTTAGTCTAATATTAAGGAGAGCGCAAAACGCCAATACTTAATGGTTTGCATTCAGATATCATTTAATGTTTTTCTCACTTGAGATAAATAAATAATCAGTATACATATTTTTTATAATAAAATTAGAAAATATTATGCATTTTTTCCATAACGCACGGTCCCTAAATTTTCCGAATTGAGCGCACCTGCATTTTAGCGAGAGTAGCGTATCCGTCAAAGCATTTAAGAGGCAAGAAACCATCGGTTTGATGGCAGTTGATCGACTTGGACAACTTGGATCAGACATAATAAATCTAAAACCAAATTATATGAAACGCGGGAAAATTCAAATTATTAAAATCATACGGCATTATAAATATTTATCATGTCAAAAATAATAACGAATCATACGTATAATGTATGAAAATAAAGAATTAGTGAGTGATATATAATCTGAAAATCGAATAAATTAAATAATAAATAAAATCGCAGTGTAAATAATAATAAATTGTGGAATTATTGAGTTTTTAAAAAAATATATATTCTAATAAGGTGAGTTATTTTATTATTATTTATTATTATTTTGATTATACATAATATAATATGCAACTATTAATGACGACAGTTAATTTTTAACTATTTCCTATGTCGGTTAATAATATATTTTGATTTAATTAGTATTATCAAAATATTGCATATGTGCATTTTTATTGAGATGTAAATACACGATGATATATGCAATTACAGTGTCGTGCGTTTAATGTTTTTTTTTTGCAATCATTAAAATATACGGAAATTTGTATAAAGCTAAATGTATTCCGCGTTCGATTAAAATTATTATATAATCGATATTATTTGTAATATTATTAATTTTTCATGAAATTCAGCGTCGCCATTGACAGCTGTATAAATTCGTTTATTTAAAAAAATAAGCATAATAAAAGAAAATTTAATGATATGCCTCATTTTCATGTCAACATGGAATGCATTTCATTGGTTAATTCGACTCTTTTATTCGTGCTATCAATGAACTTTGCTATTGACCTTAGAAAGGGCATTTTCAATGATGTTTTTTGTATCAATTGCTACTGTGTACATAATTAGATGATCTCTCAAAATCAAGGTTTTGTTTGATTTCTGAAAAGTTTTTAAACAAATACTTCCTATGTTATTATCGCTTTTATACTACGATTAGAATAGAGACTGAAACTGCTGCTATTAAATTATTCATGTTCCTTTGTTCAAATACATTCATTATTTCCTATATTTATTTTACGATTTTCATATTCAAAATCAGAGATTTTGTATATAATTTTCTCGCAGTCATATAATAATTAGGAATCGTGATATATTGAGATTCGCCGTGTTATTATTTCCATGTTTGGGGCATTAACAATAATGCAAGACATGCATAATTATCGACATTTGACAGCCTTGTACAAAATAATAAACATGTCAAGTAACAACAAGTGCCTACCTAGATAACCAGCACGTTTTCACGATTTTTGATGAGTCTGTTGTGATATCGAGTTTATTTAAAATACACGAAAATCACGATTATTGTTCCATATTGTTTGAACGATCTTTCAATAGCGATATTCTGCTCAATTATTGCATTGTTTCCACATACATGGTGTCCCTGCATGCTACCTGCATGCGATTTATGCTACACGATTTCCTAATCTTTGTACGACCTTTTCCGAGAGACTTACATTCTAATGCAGATAATTGTAAATTTTTCAATTATACGAATTTCATATTGTATATTGCATAAAATATGATTAAATATAATATATATACAACTTTCCCCTGTGTTATACGAAACAAAAAGTACTGCAAAATCCTAAAAGTTATTAATTTTTTTCATAATTCCGTTGACTTTTCTTAATTAAATTAAATATATTACACATTACGAGACTAAACTTTTTATTTCCATTATAAATGTTTTACACATAATATAAATAAAAAAAAGATGCAAGATTTATAAAAATACCTCATAGAACACGATTTATAACAAGAAAAAATATTATATAAATATTTTATAAAATGAAAATGACTTTTTACCAAACAATGAAAAACTATTAAATTTAATAAAAAAATATTTTTATATGAATACTCAAAAGTATGTTTTCGATATTTACTTTCATTTTTGGCAGCTTTAAAATTGAATTTTTCGCTCTCAATCATTTCTAAATCACTACTGATCACCGTCATTAAACTAAGACGCTTTGTCGGTGTTTCTTCAATTCTGTGTATCGTCCAGTGAAAAGTTCTGCATTGAGAAAACGAAACCACAATTATCAGTAATCTTTATTGTGCTTTTTAAGATAAATTATTTAACATCATTATTGTGTTTAATTTAAATGCGATTTTAATCATATTTACTTCATAATTTTCGTCTTCTAGCAATAATTTTTAAATATTTTTTGTATTAGTATTAATAAAACAGTTTTTACTATTGTATCCATCTTATATTCTGCTGTATCAATTAGATTTACATTTTGATTCTGACTATAATTTATTTCAGAAAGCATTCAATGATTAATGGTCTTAACTAACTAAAGATGATTCTTTATGAATTTTGAGTCTTTAATCACATAAGAAAATATATCGACGCTGGAAAGTAATCTTGTTGTATCTTAAAAAATGAATAATATCTAAATTAAAAGGCATAAAACCGTAATTAAGAAATTTTTACAACATATATCATACATTTAATAAAAAAAAAATTCAAATTTGAACGTGGTATCCTTTTTTTCATTTGGTATTTTTTCAAGATACAAGAAAATTGCTTTCCAGCGTCGATATATTTCATTCATCCTAATTTATGCTTTTTTTCGATTTTCATCTATGCTTTTGATTTTATTGTTGTTTTATTGGGAGTTTTATTATTTTTATTCAGTTCTATAATTACCCCCAAAGAATCGTTAGTATCTTATTTAATATTTTAAAATTTTACATCATTTCAATCACATTGTTCTTCGATCTCCAGCCAAGTATTCATCTATAAGTTTTCCATAACCTATTTGAAAATATACATAGATTTATAATCCCACCCCTAGCAAACGATTTATCATAATTGTATTGGAATAAAACTTCTTCATAATCTCAAGTATTTTTAAATTTTAAGTTACATAACATATAATACGGAAAAACGCGTGAGCAGGCATATAGCAAATGTTTACTATGACGCGAAAACGCGTCATCGGACTGTAAATTGTGATTTAAAGCCTAAATAGATGACTCTAGTTTTTTTTACAATTGTGCTGACATTTTTCTGAGGACTTTACGGAATCCACCGAAATATCGAATTGAAAAGAATTTATTAGCAAAGACTTGTACTCAATGATTTCAAATTTGGAGTGCAGAGTCTCTAAAAAGCATTCTCCTCCAAAGTGCATGACTTTTTGGTTCATTGTCCTTATAACAAAGCGATGTGCCTTTAAAAAAGCTAAAAGCGTGTAATATTTTACTTAAAAATAAATCATTTGTAACACGCAAAAACACGTGAACGGAATTATCGCAAAGTTTTAATATGACCCGAAAATGCGTCATTGTATTTTCAAATGATATGTTATATCTCAAGCTTTTCTTTCAATAATTCTTGAACTATTCAAGCAGTTGAGGTTTTTTGGTGATATTTTAAAAACAAAACAATCCATCATGGCGTCTCGAAAACCACCGCATCGTCCGAGCATTTCACTTTTTTTTAAAAATGGATTATTCTACGATTAAAAATAGATTATATAAATACGTTTCACTTGCACTTGGCACATCGTACTGGATGCAAGCGAGAAAAAACATAGCGCCTGTGGTAACAGAAGCGAATAAAAAAGCAGAAACTTTTCGTCCCTAATTTTTATTTATCTTATTTTTCACTAGTTTTTTTTAAATAACTTCGTCTATCAAGTCAATGCGTTTCTTTATGATTATTAGAATAAAATATTTAATTTCTCTCTCTGACTAAAATGCCTTTGGTATCTTTGGCAATAATATCTCATATAGACATTTTCTAGCACACATTTTTCATAATATAATTTTCACGGTTATTATCACGGTCCAGTTTGTTTAAATACGATTATTAAATAATTTTGCATTGTATGCATAAGTTTAATAGATAATAATTGCAGATTGATGTCATCTAAATGTGAATATTATACACATTGAGTGTAATATAACGACGGAATAAATTAATTAAAATTCATAGAGTTAATGTATTGGCTTTTACATGTTACAAAATCATTTTTTTCTCTTATACAATTACAGTGATTGAAACGATGACATTGAATGTTTGAATTTGGAGCAATTATCCGCTTAATTTCTTCCTGATATTTTCACGCTGATTACATTGCCGACCACGCCCATGTGATAAAGTATTCCCAGAACGATTGCAACAATTTTAAATTGCATTTTTTCAACCTCATGCAGTAATATGCGGTGACCTTTGACTACGCGGATGCATGAATATGGAACACGGTTCCATCACTCGCTCCGCGTATTAAGAAGCAAGGATGCTATTAATTTAAAAGAAGAGTGGGTGTCCTTTCTGTGCACACGTCCGAAAGAAATATCTTGAAAAATAACCAAAAAAAAAACACGTCCCAGCAGAAAAGCTTTGTTCAGAATTATTTAATCGTTTATATCCGCGTATCAACTAATGTCAAATAGCTATATTTTTTCATAGACGTAATTTGCAGACTTATTATGTAATAAAAAAAACGTATATGTTCATTATCGATAACGAGAAATGTGCAATGTATGATCCATTTCATAAAAAGCTAACAGTGTATTATGTTATCAAGGTTATTGCAGTTAATTTTTATCAATTTTACGGCTTCCTTGTAAAATTATTCAATGTAACATTTTTTTTATGTCTATACAAATTTGTTCACAGTGAGATTTTGTGTAAATACACGATGACAATGCGTTTAAGTTGCATAATACACGTATTTTTTGCATCGAAACGCATTGATTAATCAAATATCTGATAGGATTATGGCATAAAAGATTTCCTGAACATATTTCTAATCATTAAACCTAGTCATGTCATACATGTCCTTGCTAGATGCTGATCCCATTTGCGGTCTAGCTGCGACGGACGTGATGTTACCTCGGGATTCTATACGAACAAAAAATCAAAAAATGATTATTCTAATCGATTATTTATTTTTCTGCAGCCTTATCAATCAGTTTGTTATAATATTAACAAAAAATCGCGGCAGTTTCCATGGTGAAATTATAGATTTGTATCATTTCTATGACATTCAACTCGATCCAATTGAATAATCGGTTCCGTCCGCATTTTTGCTCCTATCCATTGATCCATTGATGGCGATTTTGTTAATTTGACTTCGGCAATCAAATCATATATGTACATGCTGAACAATGTGTGACCGTGAGTCGCGGATTGGTGCATTGTGCTGAAATTGCAATTGAAATTTTTGCACAAACGACACACACCCACTCAATAAATTGTTTGTTGATATTTGCACAATACGAGTCTAAGAGATCTTGCATTCGTAATTAGATAAGAATCGGATATGCATGATTTGTCATTGAGTCGAGAATATCGGCCAATGACCGATTGATATTGATACGCGTCGTATTTCGACATTTGCATCTCATAACTGTCGTTTTTCACCACATTTTTCAAGGACAATCGAGTCGATAAATACTAATATATGTAAATAATAATATAATTTATTATAATATTATTTGGACCAATCGAATTTCTGTATATGTACTTAAAATCTAGACGTATTTTTACTTTCGAATATAGGTGTTTTTTTTTTTATTAAACCACTTTCGTGTGTTTAAGACACGCTCTAAATTCAAATATATTTTTTATGGATTTACTTAAAGGGAGATTCGTTCCACCAATTAGATACTAAATCAAATATTAACTAAAAAATATCTATATATGCTATAAAAAAATAATTGATAAATAATAAGCTTTGTTTAGTTTACAGTTTAAAATTTAATTTAAATATCTAAAGACGTATCTCCAACTGAAATGGCAATTCTAGTTTTTTCTTTAGAACGTGCGCAATATTGTATGGATGGCTTTTCATCATAATTTTAATATTAATTCTAATAAAAATATTTCCATATCATTATGATTAATAATTTCTACTTATTCACTTGCAACCCCATTCTCTTTCTCTCTTGGTTGAGATTGTATTTTATTTCATTTGTTTCGCGTTCATTAGAATAAGAAAAACTTTTCTTCATTTAGTAAAATTTTCCACCAAGATCAAACGAGTGTTACTGGCTTTATTTTGTACCAAGGTTGAGTTACTTCTTGTGTCGCATTTAATCAAGTCGTCATATTCGTCACAAAGGATTTCAAGAAGGCCAGTAGGGTTTTGACGGTTCATTAAAGAAATTATCACTCGATCAATGTGTTGAACTAATACAGTGAATGAAAAAATTAGATCAAGAGGACAATTTTTAATAAATCTGTCACATCAGAAAACCGTTTAATTTGAGCCATTCTTCAAAGATCTTTGTAACCATCCACGCCCCTTTCTGTATAATAATTAACAGGAAGATTTATTATTTCTGACCCTTTAGATTCTTAGATTTCCTAGTTTTTTTCCTAATTACTGATACGTTTGCGAACATTTTGATTGCTTAATCTATACTCTTCGGAAAGCTTCCATGTAGATTCCCTCTTTTTTAGTCTTTCGATATATGCATTGCATTTATGCATGGATAATCCGCACATGGATAATCGGAACTGTGCTGTATGTGTTTCTTTTATTGTATAGAACATAATTTACAATAAAATACAAAACATCTCATTCAAGTTTTTTGATCTTCATCGAATAACTTTTTTAATATAAACCCAACATGTCACAAAGTTTTTGTATTTATCTAAAAAGATTTAAAGAAAACATATTAAAAAAATCATTGACTTTCAATGTCCACAATTGCGAAAAAAAATAAAAACTACAATATTCGTTGCTGTTGCCACGGGCGCGATGTTTTTTCTCGCTCGCATCTGGTACGATGCGAGCGAGAAAATGATGAAGATGTATTTTTATTATTAAAATAATCTATTATAAAAAAATATGTCAAGATATTGTTGAAGAATTCATTATCATCCTGACTTGAAATGCTTGGGGTCTCTGATAGACTCCCTTCGGACGATTTGGTCGCTTTTGAGCCGCCGTGACGGATCGATTAAGCAATTTCAATAAAAATTTCCATTGTCAGTCTCTCCCTTACGCACACAATTATTGAATATCATCCTTTCTTTAATTCTTGAAGCATTTAATATTTTTTCGTGTTATAACTAAATAAATTTGTTAACGCTATTATAAGAGAGTTGTCTTATTATTAACATTTTAATTCCAAAATTCTATTTTCGAGCCTTTATAAATATATATTTTTCAGAATACAGTTCATTGTTATCTTTAATGCTAATTTTATTTAAAATTTGTCAGCTTTTTAGAGTAAAGTGTTTAATGTAATCGTTTTAATATATATTTAGTTATTTTTCTTAGTTATAAAACATGATATGATTCTCCAGCTGTAATAGAACATTTTATTATAGAATTTATACTATCATTGCCTATAATTTTAATTGATTGATCAACTCATTATTTATTTATTCCTTTCCGATTCCCTCCCCAGCTTGTTCTTTAAAATCATAAAGTCTTTGCTGACGAGTTTTTTTTAAAAACTAATAGTCATAATTTTATTCATATTATAAGCATGATTTTTCTGACATGTTCATTTTATTTAAAGCTTAAGACTTTATGTGAAATAGTTACCCCAAAAAAAAATAGTAATATTTTTGTAAAATAAATAAATATAATATTAATATTTACCTTGAGATATCCTCGATCGAAAGACATTATTTAAAAAAAAAATATGCTACAATCTGCAAAAAATATTGAATGTAATATATGTTCGCCAATTAGTCCATTGAGGGCATTTTTTTAAATCAGAGGACTTTCTAAAATTATTGCATTACAATAAAGTGTTCAGATGAATTAGGATGAAGATTTTAAGCATATAAAAAAATTATTCATATGGATGTGAATGGAATGTGAGAATATGTATATTATTTTTACATGAAATCGTGACTAGCTCACCCCCCCCTAATCATCAATATTTTGTCTTATTTTAATATTTATTATAAATCTTTTTAAAGGTTTTATTCGGTGGGATAAGTTCAATTGTATCTATGATGCCATAACATCGTTTTTTTTTCATATGGTTCTGGTTTCTTTGGTCATAAAAATATGAACATTAGAAATATTTAACCTTTTCCAACCAACTCTGGATATTTTTGGTCGAATCTACGTTCTACTCTTATTAATTGTATTTTAAGAATATATAAAAAATGGTTTTCATTGGTAACATGAATAAGACACATCTATAGGGTTTGATCTGATAACCTATTCAATAAAGACATTTTTTTAAATAAATAAATAATAGAAAAAAATACGTCTGGCCTGGCTAGTGTTAAACTTCATATTAAATACTCTTTAAATTTTTTTTAGCAAGGTTTGTCTTACGATAATGATCTCAGATTCATTGAATAAATATATTTCATGCCTAAAGTATCCTTTAAACATTTTTTGCTTAACTTTGTAAAACAATCCCGTGCTATTTTTAATTAAATATATATTACATCGTGATATTAAAAAAAAGTGTTGACCCAGTCACATACATACATACATAATTTCAAGGATTTCATCTAAATATTTTGATTTGCGATCATTCACCGCGCTACGTCACCAATTCCGCCACACGACGGACGTTGTCACATTTCGCAACATCCCGTGACATAACTCCACATAAATTTTATCGGTAGTTTGATGTATTTCTATATGTTGTAAACATATTGTGAAACAAATAAAACCAGTATGCGAACGAGATCCCAGGGTACATGGGATCGGTGTTAGTGGTCCAGCCGGCGACGTTGGCCGGGTCCATCCATGCGCTGAAAACCGGATCAAGGCCGGATATATTTTTTTGCACCCCGTCGACTGGTCATATCTGGGCAAAAATGACAATGTAAGATAACCGTAATATTATTTTCGACGTCCATAACCGTATGATGCACGAATAATTAATCAGCAAGGTTCAGTGCAATGCCCGGGGGTAAAAACGCAATGCAAATATTCTGAAAAAAAAAATCAGACAACAACAACAAGCCTATGAATATATGAATAGCCGCAGATGATTTATATACGCATTAATATCAGCAATAAAAAATAGAGCGCATGAATATACGCAAATTTTTCATTGTTAATAAGGCGAGAGGCGTAACGGTGTTGTTTTTTTTATAATTTTCTTTCGATGATTTCGACATCCTTACAAGGAACAGCTATTGAATCATTTTTATTTTCTTCTCCTGTTTAATATTCACGCAGAGCATGACTCCAGTGTCATTGTATGGCGTAATGAATCGGAAGACATGTCTGCGACGTGCTGGCAATACGTTTTTCATAAAATTTGTTTTTGAGCATATCGATATTGAATTATGATATATTTTGATTTATATACAAGTCATGACTGTGACATACATACACGGTTGACACTTTTGTATAATTCAAGGTGACGTCTTCTTCTTGTGGTTCATGACCTACCAAAAATTTCATGGCCGGATGTCGACCGCCGCTTCGTTCATTTCTTCGGAAACTGATTGACCCTGGTGATTGCGTTTTTGAAAACTCCTTCCTGGTTGCGGTTCACCAGGAAGAGAGGACACTCGCCGAATACATATTTATTTTATTTATTATTATTTCAATACAATAACTCCTCGATTCAAGATCATGTTGACTTACGACCACTCGCACAATCAATGATACGTCGCCAGCTTTAAAGTTCATTATCAACAAATAATATTAACATATTCTGCAATATTAACAAATAAAGCATAAAAATTTAAATTCATTAGAATTTCATGAATAAATCGAATATTTAATCGAGCCAGTAAACAAAAAATGGATGTAACAGTAGTAGAACTTGCCAAGTTCGTAGCAGAGAAAGCCTTTGATGATAAAAATTAAATTCAAGAATCATTCGTACAAGAGTATGATTGAATTTAAATTAAGTAAGTTGAAATGATGAACGGAAATTAATAGAATCCAAAAATACTAGCTGCAATCGGCAGAAGAAATTAAATATGCATTAAATATGCAAGTCTTTCCATATAATAAATTTTATACAACTAACTTTCTGTCATGTCTTATATAATAGATTTTTCATGAGGAAGTTTCATGAGAGAACGATGATGTGTTATTATTATATTTATGTTTAGTAGTGATAAGGAAAAAATAATATTTGATATCAATATACATAATATTGCTAATTTATTTGAAGATCAACTGTTAATATATTCATCCAATAATAAAATGATCGTCAATATAAAATATATTTATTATAGATAAAAAAAAATATCAGCAGAATCAGTTCAAAGTGTGAACAAAATCAAATCAGCTAAATCTGAATCGTGAAATTATTAAAATATATGAAGAAATGGAAAGCTTTTATTCTAATTACGACATATTCACAAGGAAAATCTGATTGAAAAGTCAACTGGTATTATTCTAAATTAATCCAGAGTAAGATAGTTTAATGAAAAAGTGGAATAGAAGGTGGTTATTATATTTAAGACTTAACTTTTTATATTCATAGAAAATTAAGCTCATCTATATGATAAAAAAATCCGAAACGAATAACTGGAATTTTAAAACGTGGATTCGTCTAAAGAAAGAAAAAGAGGATTTTTCATAATGTGTTAACCATTACTACTATGACCAGTTTAGTCATATCTATCAGCTACTCTTGTTATTATTATTCTACGAATGTATAGAAAAATACACTTATTCGGAAAATAAATGAGAAGCATCTATAGGATTTACCAATCATAGTTATCGCCTGTAAATAGAATGATTGTCTGTTTCTCAATTATCATATAGACCTGGAACCTTAGATAGAAAAAAAATATATTGGTGGGACAAACAGTGGTTAGTGACACAAAAATTCCGTAGTCGACGTCACACAGATGACGAATCTCTTGAAAAAGTGCAAAGGCATCTATCTCTATAGTGTTAGCCTTCAAAAAGATTAATAAAAAAAAATATATTGCCCAAGTTCCAGAAACGACGCCGATACAATCGGGCCCAACTGTAAAAAAACTATAACTAAAGATCTGAGTATCTTTTCTAGATAAGTACTGTGAAAATTGAGGGAATAAGTGTGATGATTTGAGGTGTAATTTGATGTGGTTGAATATAGATTTAATATTTCGTGATGGAATTTTAAATTCTGAAAAATTTAATGGTGGTTTAGTACAGTGCTTCCCAATTACTTTCATGTCACGGCTCCCAAATTCTGAAAGAATTAATTCTCGCCCCCCGCCCAAAAAAAATATTTTATAGTTTTATTAAGATTATTTGCCAATAATTATTACAATTATAATACACATATTTATATTCAGCACAAAATCGTCTTAAAACCTTTCCGCGAGATAGCCATCGTACTTCATCGTACATGTTTTCATATGTGTTATTATTAAACAGACTTAAATATATACATTCCTTAAATATGCTATGTGAAAAAATATTCATAAATGAATATTTTTACTTTGTACTGAATATTTTCGCGGCCCCCGCGAGAAATCCTGCGACCCCCCAGAGGGCCGCGGCCCATAATTTGGGAAGCACTGGTTTAGTAGATGAATTTATGCCAATATTTGACAATACAGTTGAAAAATCTATTCACGTTTACGAATTAGATAGCTTCCGAAGACGACTTCCTGGAATGACGATAAAAGTCTCCATATTTTGCCTTGCCCTGGATAAAAAATCCCGAAAACTCAACAGTAAAAATTACAATGACGTTTTTAAGATCCCACAAGAGACCATAATTCACTGGGGAGTTCCTATGCACAGTAAGATTAAGCCGCGTCTGGACTAGAAAGTGGGATTGACGATATATAGATTACAAAAAAATTTTAGAAATCCAAGTTACTTTTCATTTAAATATATTGTTTGTAATATGAATCGTCTATTTACTTGCGACACAATAATTTTGCTAAAAAATCTGTTGAACCAATACGTTTGTTTATAGAATGGAAAAAGTTTATCTATCAATGGAATAAGATCGTCGACAATAAATTCTAGCCAAAAAAAAACGATAAAACCAGATTAAAGTGTAAATATAATTATGCTAGTAGAAAATTTAATGGATATCGTCAATATAAGAAGTTGGCTCTAGTGAAAATATTGGAGAATCGCTCTACAGATAAAACTAATAAAGCAGATGTGATTGAAATCGTATCTGTGATAGATTAAATCACATTAAATGATGATAGTAAGATGTTAAACACTATATATAAAAAAAACTATATAATTTAACACGAGATATTTATAACGTCCTTCTAACTAGAAACAATTCATCGAAAAGAATAGTTTTTGTTTAAAAAAGTAGATCATATAGCTTAAGATGCTGCTAAAAAGCTTAAAAGGCGTGAATATTTCACTTAAAATAAAACATTTAATAATATTTTTGACGTAAAAGATATTAATTAAATATTTAACGTAATAATAAATATTTTTTTCTAATTTTTATTAAAAAATAGTATATATTTCCTAACACTTTGAATTAAATATTATTTATAGACCATTTCTTTGTTTTATATAATACGGATTATATGCATAACACTGAATATTTTAAAAACCTAACGACCGTGTTTTATGTGGGTTATCTGGGATTAAAAAAATGGATTAAGACAACGAAAATCTTCGAAGATAAGTGACCTTAATCCGCCAAAAAGCACTCGACTGTTAAATAACGATTGATACATATTTAATTGAGCATTTTGCATATAAATACAATGGTTTAATTTGCGATTTTTTTGTGAGATTCAACTGTAACAACAATACTATCATAGATTATTATAAAAAATAATGCATCAATTAAAGGTGATCACATATGGTCGTGACCGATATATATCTCAAGTCCATTTCTTTTAAAAGAATCTATTATCCATTCTGAGGCTAACAGCATAGAATAAATAAATGATGCGATAATACACTTATTATGGCTTAAGTTATTTATTAGATTAGAATATATATAAGACAATTTTGCAGATTTTCCATTTCTGCCCGCATATAAATAATGATGTAATACGCTTTTATGTGTCTCAATATTTTCAATTGCAACTTAAGTTATCGATCATATAATTGCGAAATTTTATCGCGCAGATTTTTTATTTATTAAAAAAATCAATTCTCATCTCCATTATGTCCGTTTAACGGCCTTAATTCAAAAAAATAAATATAAAACACATTTTCATTGGGAGTGATACCCTAGTAATCGATCATTATGTCGGTTGCGCAATCATTTACGCTTAATAAGCCGACACACGTTCGATAATTGAGTAGAAAGCGATACTAGCATTAAAATTTCTTCATACCAATCTAAAATGCGATGTTTGGGAAACATATGTATGTTCATTAGGCATTCGTAAAACCTGAAATATTTTTTTTTCGATGTTATTACTATCAGTTTTATATTATATGTACTCGCGAGTACATTGTTAGTCGGTTGGCGTCGTTTAAATTCGTTGAAAATTATTAGAGCAACATCTTTTGTCACATCCATGGACAATGGTGAGGAATTAATAAACATGCGGTGTTTAGTAAAATGGCATCGATTAAAAATATAGTTCATAATGTCATGTGAATGCGTTGATTTCCGTTTTATTTGCATTGTCAGAAACCGGAAATGTATATTTATTAAATTATTTTGCAATTTAATTCGTTTTTAATTTAGTTATAAAATTATTCTATGCACTTATCTATGACCGTACCTGTCGGTTATTTAAATAATTTCGTTGCATTCAACGGCGTAGAGGAAATGGTATCGGTTGTGGCGATAACTGCATAAATGCATCACTCTTGGGCTTATTAAATATGGCGGCCATTGCAAAATGTTTATTTTATTGAAAATATAGCACGAGTGTCCTCATCTCTATATTAGTTACACGAATTATAAAATTCTTTGACATGTTCTAAGAACAATTTTCCTAGGCTAGGTTCATGAACTCGCCAATATTTACATTCTCAATTGCACAAGCCAAAACAAATCGCGTACGAGATGAATTTTTGTATCGATTTCGATATCTTGCATAAATTAATGTGCATATTTCGTAACTGTCGGGTATTACGCAAATCTGGGCCAAACCGAAAATTATTGCAGTGGGAAAAAATTATCAATTAAATATATAAACATTTCAAGGTAGTTCCAAGACCCAGATATATCAAAATCGACGGTTCCTGTCAATGACAATAATTATTGTTATAATGTAATTTTGCTATGTGGGGCGAAAAAAATATTGCGGTGACTGAATTTAATCGCAAAATAATGGGGCGATTGTTCAATGATACATTTTGCATAGCTCTCGTTTTTTAACACGAATTCGATTCAATATTTTGTTAATAAAAAAAACATCTAAATTATTTTTCAACGTATAAAAATATCTGTGTTCCAAAGAGTTTTTCCCTCATTGTCCTCATTCTACAATGTCAAATTTTGTATAGCCCTCAATAATGTTTATTAATGTTATCATCTTTTTAAGATTAAGCCGAGAAGATTTTTATTTTCCATGACATAGATATGAAGACATTTTCCAAAAGAGTATTGTTGAAATTATATCAACAATTCTACATTGTAGATCATAATTTTAAAAAATCTACTAAAGATCAACGTGATATTTGAGGTCTATTAAGGAATCCAAGTTTTTATTTTTTCTCGTTATATTAATCATTGACTTTTATTGTTTGCAATTGCGAAAAAAAATAAAAACAACAATATTCGCTTCTGTTGCCACGGGCGCGATGAATATCGATCATATTATGAATAACTATTTTTATTCTTAAAATAATCTTTTTTTTTATTAATTTTGAAAAAAATGTAGGGTCTCAGAGAGACTCCCTACGAACGACGTGTTTGTTTACGAGCCGTCGAGACGGATGGATTAATATTTATTCAATTGTTTAATCAATTGCCTCCATAGAAAACAACGTAGAGAAAAGTTATAAAATAAATTTCACCCTTTTAAGCCTTAGCCGTTATTGCCACGCCGGCGTGACAACTGCTTATTCATCGCATACGCTAGCGACACGTGCTGGAAGCTTTTTATTATTTTATGTTCATTCAATTCATGATAACATATAGAATCCATTAGTTTTGTAAGTAAATTCCAGTTTTAGACATACTTAGCAAGTTATTGGCATACCGGACATATTTATGTAAATTTTTCTAGCGATTAAAGGGTTTTATTACATATTTAAATTTATTTATTTTGATACATAATACAATTTTAGCAGATCTTGTTCAAAATCTTGCTAGTTAAATATCTATTTTTTTAATTCTAAAACACTCGTGGTTGCAATGAATAATTTATATTCGGCATATTTAGAATAGTAATAATTTTCGTTTATAAATATTATCCTTCTCTTCTGTTGGTCCCATGGTGTCCACAGATCCACCCATGTTGCCTATTAAGAATAAAGGTTGACGACCCCTGTTCTAAGTATTTATCAAGAGTATTTTTTAAAGTATTTTGGGAATAATGTCTTTATCTTTTCAAATTCTGGAAACATTCGTCTTTTTATGTTATTTTTTTCATCTTCGGGAATATGAAGATGTCGCATGGGTCATACCAGACGAATTCGGAGGCTGAAGTATCAAAATGCTGTTATTTTTTAAAATCTTTTAGACGCCCAATAATAGTATAATCATCCAATATGAATACTAATGTCAAGATGCGTCAGAGACAAGTGTGCTAACACAACAAAAAAATGTAAAAATTTTACTCCTATTAGGGGGGAGGGGAGGCGCACAAAGCTTCTGTAAAGTAATTAAATGTATAAATATATTTCCAAAAATATTAAATACCATTGATTTTACTTTCATGGCCAACATTTCATTTTAATTTTAGAAGGGCCTCTAAAATATTAGTTGCCCTGGGCCTCGCATTTTCTCTGAAAGACCCTGATTGTTCTTATACTTATAGGTGCGACCGAGACGGAATATGTTTAGGCGATTTATATGTTTTTTTAACCCATCCGTTACAGCAGCTCGAAAACAACCACACGTCCGAAGGGGGTATATTTATAATATAAAATATACCCCAAGAATTTTAAATCTAGATATTAATGAATTATTCAACAATGTCTTAACATTTTTTTAATAAGAATAAAAATAATTATTCATAATATGATTGATATTTTGGATTTTTGACTAATCTATATGTCGCGTAAATGACAACCTTCTCGGTAATGTCTCACCGCACGTGCTAATCCCACATTTCACTCGCATTTGACACATCGTACCGGATGCGAACGAGAAAAAATATAGCGCCCGTGGCAACAGAATATTATTGTTTTTATCTTTTTTTTCGCAATTGCGGACAATAAAGCCCAATGATTATTTATAATATTTATTCTTTAAACGTTTTTAGACGAATACAAAAAGTTTAAGACGATTTAAGATTTATATTACAAGAGTTATTTGAGAAAAATCAAAAAAATGTGTTCCTAATACATCGGCACTGCTAGATTAAGGACGAAATTTGTAAGAAGAGGACGGCAATAAAAAAAACGCGGAAACATTGAATTCATTGATATTTTACGAATAAATCCAAATAACAAATGATAAGCAAGAAATTAATAAAAACAGGCGGCCAAAATATAAGACGCAGAATTTGAAATTGGACTAGGTTTAATAGATTAATATTAATTTAAAACACATCTATATATTCTAGTACAATGATGGCAAAGCTTTTAGAGAAAATTTAATTCATCCATTTCCCTGAAATGTTTTATTCAGATATTGAATACACAGAAGAGCATTGAATCATTTAATCAATCTATTTGGTTACTCTCGCACATTTTTAAACATTCAATTTTTAAAGATTTTGCAAAAATTGACCCAATAATAACCCAATATAACCCATCGGTACGGATAGAAAGAAGATGTAAATAATGGCTGGTTTGACAAATTTATAATTTTGTACTCTTAACATTATAATAAATTTACTGAAGAATCGGCTGATGGAGATGAGGATGCAGCAAAAGAATTGATTTCCTCATTGTCCAAATCTTTTGTAGACAGAGAATATTCTCCTAGTCAAATATTCGAATCAAGAGACGAAAAATGCCTAATCGTATATTCTTCGAAGAAAGAATCAGTTTTCTCTGGTCATAGAGCTAAAAAAACGATTGACATTGCTTATTACAAGGTTTATGCTGTTTTATTACATCCCTCTACATTCGAACATATTTTAAAGAACCAATTAGTTTCAAAAGTCGACGGTTTCTTGTATAGTTTTTTTATTCAAAAAGAGCTGTATTTCTTTTAATAAATTGACAAACCGATTAAAAACTTAGGTTCTAGTTGTCGAAGACGGATTTTTTACATCCCATGTACAGTAAAAAAAACTAATGTGTAATGTGGCGAGAAGAGGAGAGAATAAACACCCCGGAGCAGATAGGAAATGGAAGATGTCCGATTGTCCAACCATCGTATTATAACAGCTCTTTGAACTGGACAGAATGAAAACAATCTCAGAGTTTAAAAAGACCCGTATTTTTATATTCCATCGCATGTTAAAAAATATTTTTACGTCTAATTTTACGTCTCCAGCCAACAATGTGTTAATAATCGCCGTCGACCGTTACAGTTCCTGAATAAATAGCATCAGTCGCTGAAAATACATAATGATGCGACCTCAGCCAGTCGGCACAATGTCCATGTTGCCGTGATGAAATTACCACTATAACAGCATCGTCAAAATAACACCGGAATTTGCTGTAATTGTTGCGTATTGCCGTGAGAAGTGCTGAATGCCAGCACGCAGCCTGTGCAAATCCAAACAAGCTCGGCGCGAAAATGAGACTAGTATTATAGATCCGAGCCGGAAAATGACAATGGTGTTTACAGTTTGCACTGATTCGTACCTGGCGAGCATAATACACGGCCAGGGGCGTAATGGTCTCCGCGCGAGCGTGACCAATATTGTGCAATTTTTCAAATGCGGCTGCGATTTTATGACATTTTACAACTCCAGTGTTGTGTAATTAGTTTTAAATAAAAAAAAATACGTTCGAACGCAAATCTGACAATAAAAAAAATATCTTATGGCAGTCATTCAAAGTGCGATTCCCGCTATCGGTTGATTTCAGTCAATGTGCAACGATATCTGCTAATCGACGTTTTTTATGATCGGAGAATGCAATTATTTATTTTAATATAATATTTTAGTGACACTAAATGATTAAATTAATACAAAAATATGTAAGTTTTACGCATATTCGTAATGAAAAAAAATAATTTAATGATATTTTGTCATCGCCCTGATGATTTTACACTATATTTTATATTATGCTAATGCGCAGAATAACGAATAGGTGACTTAGAATTCGTATCAAAACCTTTCCAATAAATAAAAGAAAAAAACGTTAAAGGTCAGAAAAGCAGTGACGCTGGGAGACTAAATTTGAGGGAAATTTTTACGGCGCATTTTATATTTAGTTATTTATTCTTAAATAAATCACAGTTTTATTATTGCATCTACTCGTCAATTATGAAAGGATCACTCTCTAGCTTATTTTGTTCCAATTGCATTCTTACTTTGCTATAGCCTGATAATAGATTTTCAATGCATTTTACGACTTTGAAAACTATACATAAATACGTTTATGCGTAAAAGTGCAAAAAATGGACCGAAAAGGGTTGAAAAAAATATAAAAACATTTTTATGTTTTATTATAATTATATTCTTCAAATTAAACACAAAAAAGAACATTTTTTGAAACGTTTTTGCAAAAATAATTCGCTCATGAAGTGGTTAATAGTTCCATAAAACTGATCGATTTTTTTAAGGAGTACCTACTTTAATCTTACTAATTAGGAACAATATCTATCTCATAGTGAATTATTCCCTAAACGTCCCACCAAACACAAAAGGAGAACTTTTTTAATCAATGATGGCCCAGGTGTACGTAGTCATGCCCGGCAAGATGAAAGTCATTGTTTTTTCTCCAAAGACTAGAAGTGTAGAAGACCCACTTCTCATTTCCTGTAACAATCTTTCTAAAAAAATGTCGTTTTCATTTTTGAACAATACACATAAAAATATGGTTTTTCATTTTTTAAACCGTTCTTTTTCTTAATCTTTTTTCCGTGACTTTTAAAATAATCCACTATAGAGAATGGACAACTAATGACTTGCGACAACTCTTTAATTGTTTTAGTCGGATCGAATCGGATAAATTGAGTGTCATTATCGATTTCAACTTGGAACGCTAATTTTTTTGATTTTTCTCGAATAACTCTTTTAATATAAATAGTACATGTCACAAACTTTTTGTGTTTATCTAAAAAAAGTCAAAAGAAAAAATAGTATAAATAATTATTGACCTTTATTGTCGATCGCCATTGCAAAAAAAAATAATAATATACACGGACGCGATGTTTTTTCTCGTTCGCATCCTATACAATGTACAAAGTGCGAGTGAAACGTACATTAATGACAAGTGCCTTGAGAATTTGGCGGTCGGTCTATCGGCGGAAGGACATCGCCGAGTGCGCGTGTCATTTACGCGTCATATTGATTATTTATTTATTTATTTAATTACAATTCGTTTCGCCTACAAGCCATAACACTGGTTGTTTTTTTTAATAATTTTCACGAAAAACTAAAGCTTATAATAGAGCTAAAAAATATTATACAACATTATCCATTTTTTTAATGTCTTTTCGATCCTTTTTTTAAATGAAACTTCATCAGTTTAAAATTTAAATAGTAGTAAATTTATATAAAATAAGAATTTATGTTTAATTTTCAAAAATTCTTTAGTCAAGCATTATATTGGATTTTCCAGTAGGCTTTAAAAGCAACTGTTTATGGACTATAAAGATACACATTTATACTATTATTATCTAATGATTAAAAGTCTCAATTACAGATTTTTTATACATCATTATAGATTTATAAGTATTTTTTCCCAACATATACGCATCTCATAAATTTTAATTGTCTGATTTTAATCTTTAAATTAAAAATTAAAATCGTCGCCTTCGTACTGTTAGTATTAATACTTAATATTAACATAGCTGATCATCAAAAATAATTACATTGACATGTAAAAGCAGCATAAAACGTCTTACTTGTTCTATTTCGGTATAGAGATTGATATTTTATTTACACAAAAAAAAAAAAAATATTCAACACACTTCACAGAAAAAATGCAGATGTTGTATTTTCCGCATTTAAAAGGTTTTTACCTCTTATTTATATTTTTTATTTAAATTGCCTGATATAGCCCAGTGTGGCTGAAGATTTTTTCCTTGTTGATTTTCGTAAATTTACATAATTTTCCGTTGTACGTCGAATAATTATTCTTAAAATAATTATTATTATAAAAAAATATATCAAGGTTGAATTGTGGTTTAAATTGAAATAATAATTATACGTAATAAATGCATTTATCTATTTTTTCCCCCAATAAAATGCACTGATACATATGCATAACTAATGATATTTTTTTAGAAAATTCTTTAAATATTAGAGACACCAAAAAGGAAACTACTATTTGCTTAATCATGTATAATTAACTATGTTGTACATGATATTTAAAAATATTAATCCAACCAATTTTATTTAAACTGTTTGTTAAATTTGTCATTTTTTTAATCCCCTATTTTTAAAACTTATAAAAAGGAATTGAATCATATTTGAGATGATTTTTTCTCTTAACGTGTGTTTCATCGACCTGCGAACATAATAAACCAATGAAGCGAAATATGACGAATACAGAGTTTATTTAACCTAGCCGGGACCTGTTTGGAACCCCAAGTTATTATTTCTCGAATAACTAATTAATATATATATAATTTAAAAAAATAAAAATTATATTCGCTTCTGTTGGACGGGCGCGATGTTTTTTCTCCCTCGCATCCGAAACATACGAGTGACACGTGCTGGGAGAACTCAGTCGGCGGCGATATATCGTTAAGTGCGAGTGTCATTTTGATTAGTTAAAAAATCCATAATATTGACCAAATTATTAAGCATGTCATGAATACCTATATTTATTCTTAGAATGAATTTTAACACGAAAAGCTCGTAATTATATAAATAATTACTGCTACTCAATATGTATCTTTTGTGATAATTCCTCAACACTTTAGAGAGAATCTGATTATTTCAAGGTCTTAACAGATTATTGTTTAATTTTTACCTCCAGATTTAAATTGTCGAAATCAAACTGTCACTTTTTTATTTTGAGAATTCCCCCCTCAAAAACTTATCTTCTTCAACATAAGTTTCTGGCCATTTACCCTTAATAATCTAATAAAATTTATTATAAAAAGATAACAACAAAAAAAAATAGTAACGTTTATTTCAATCACCAAACCCGGGAAAAAATAATCTGAAATGCAAACAGTTTTCATTTTGGTACCCCAATATTATTATTATATTTTTGTTAGTATGCTATATCATAGTTAGATTCATCCCTGTTGTTATTTTTCAGGAAAACTCACTTACGATGACGGACGCCAACGATAACAACGCGAACAAACAAGTAAAGGCTGAAAATCAAAACGGAAACACGGTGAAAAATGGCGAAAAACAGGAAAAGGTCTCGTCGTCCAACCAATCGCTGGGATGGCAGACAAAGTCGCTGATAGAAAAAATACGATACATCTGGTCGCACACGACAGTCGAGCCGATGCTGGCCTGTTACATCATGCCCAGCGTCCTAACATCGTTAGCCACCCAGAATTTGAATCTAGAAAAAGCGTGTAGAGTTAATTTAAAATACGAATCGTACGTGTGCGACGCCCTATCGCAAAGAAACACCGCCAATTTCACCAAGGAGGAGAGCGAAGTACAACTGTTGGTCGCCACCATGCAGGGATGGAAGACTATCCTCCAAGCGGCTCTTCCTTGCATGTTAATATTGTTCTTGGGATCGTGGAGTGATCGAATTGGCAGAAGAAAACCGTGCATGCTGCTGCCTATTATCGGTGAATTTCTAACATCCGTCGGATTGATCATCAATACGTACTTCTTCGACGAGCTACCCATGGAGGTAGCCGGTGTGACGGAAGCGTTGTTCCCTGGATTGACTGGAGGTTGGGTCACGATGTTCATGGGCATCTTCAGTTATATAGGTGACGTCACTACTGAAGAAACCAGAACGTTCAGGATAGGCATCGTCAATTTGTTCTGTTCACTCGGCATTCCTATAGGAATGGCTCTGAGTGGACTGCTATTGAAGAAGATTGGATTTTATGGAGTATTCTCTATTGCGGCCGTACTGTATCTCGTCAGCTTCTGCTACGGATATTATATGATCATAGAGAATCCACAGCTCAAAACTTCCAAGGTAACATATTTTATTATAAATCGCTAGTATGATGATAATAAATTTAACTTACGTGTGCAGGAAAAATTAAATGAACCAACTGGATGTATGGCATCTATCAGAAATTTCTTTGACATATCACACGTTAAGGAAACATTCAGAGTGGCTTTCAAGCAGGGAGAAGGCAATAGGAGGATGAGAGTTGCCATGCTGATGATAGTCGTGTGTGTAGTCATAGGTCCCATGCATGGTGAGTAATCAATTTATTTTAATTAAATACAATTTATGACAATCGTGTGTGGCAAATGAATGCCTGTAAATATATCATAACAAATTACAGCTTCCGCTTGATTTGTTTGTAAGCAGCAATTTTTGCAGAAATTAATAATTTTCATATTGAATCAATCCGTTCATTCAATTTTTTATTCTAACGCTTTTTTCGAAAACAAATGAATTAATGTAGACGCCATTTTGTTAATTACGCGGTGTGCACGGATAATATGTTTGGTCGTAACAACTTTTTTGGTGTCCTTTATAAATTCGAATATATTGTATTTTAAACATATTTACATATACATTTAATTATCAAAGTGATCAATTTTATTGTATTGTTTCATAATATATACAATGATTATGTTGTATTTTTGCTGCATAAAAACATAAAAAGCTGAAACAATAGCCAATCCTATAACTATAACTGCTTGTTAGTGACAACGATAACATTTATAGCGCGTTTTTTTAATAGTATTGGGTTGTTCGGAAAGACATTTCGTTTTTTCATAATCATTATATATTTTGACAGCTGATATAGCAAGTCTTGCTAGTGAAAAAGTTCGATTGATTTTACGCAGTAGTTTTTGGTTTGTACCCTTTCAAATATTGAAAGTGAAGTGCAGCATTTTCGGCATATTTCACTTTTTTACTATCAAAAAGCTAAAAATGCTGTTCGAGCACGAAAAAAATTATCCAATGTGTATGGAGAAGATGTATTGACAGTGCGCCAGAGCCAAAACTGGCTTGCAAAATTTCGATCCGAAAATCTTGATGTTGAAGGTGCACCACGTTCTGGAAGGCCAGTTGAAGCTGATGAAGACACACTAAAGGCATTGATGCAAACCGGCGAATAACAACTCGTGAGATCGCTGAAAGATTAAATTTATCGATCATTTGAAACGCCTAGGTTTAATCTCAAAGCTCGACTTATGGGTTCCCCGTGTTCTTACGGAAAGAAATTTTTGCCGTCGCGTTGACGTCTGTGATTTGCTTCTCAAACCTTAATTGATAAATTTTTGAAGCGCATCATCACTGGGGCAAGAAATGGGTTGTCTACAACAATGTTAAACGCAAGAGATCACGGAACAAAAAAGATGAACCCGCTCAATGCACCACGAAAGGCGATATTCATCAAAAAAGGTGATGCTATCTGTTTGGTGGGATTTCAAAGGAATCGTTTTTTTTTGTGCTTCTACCGGACAACACAACAATCAATTCTGAACTATAATGTCATCAGCTGAACAAATTGAATGATTCACTTTAACATAAAAGCTCTGAATTGATCAATAGAAAAGGTGTAGAATTCCACCAAGATAATGCGGGACCTCATGCAAGTTTGTTAACTCGCAAAAAGCTTTTATAGCTTGTATAGGATATACTGCCACACCCACCTTATTATCCAGATTTGGCACCTTCTGATTATTATTTGTTCCGGTCTCTACAGACGGTAAAACCTTTACTTCAAATGAGGAGGTCAAAAATCATCTGGATCAGTTTTTTTCCAGCAAAGAACAAAAATCTTATGATCGTGGAATCATGCGCCTGCCAGAAAGATGGCAAAAGGTATTGGACTAGAATGGACAATATATATAATTCAGTAAAATATTTATTCACTGTAAGAAAATCGTCTTTCATAAAAAAAAAACGAAATTACTTTCCTAACAACCTGATATATTTACAAGAAAAGAGTATTATTTTTTCAAAGTTACGTCTTGTCATTTTAAGTATAAAGTATGTAATTTATCATTTTAGTCATGTCTGGATCGCAAAATTTATTGTTTTATCGCGACATTATTGTCATTTTCTCGATTCTCCACATGTAAATGTATCGCCATATATGATTACTAGCTGTTATGGTTAATTCTTATGTTTTATTGGTGACCATAGCACGCAAAATTGTGCCACTGTGCAGTTGTTGGATATGATCTTCACCGTTGATATTGTCCACGGAAGGTCACGGTTAACATAATGACTGATCTCATAATTGCCGATCTATTGTGTTCTGGAAACTGGAAATCATTTCCGGCATGTCCGGGATTGTCGATCCTAGTTTCGTAGCATTGTGCAAAAAAACAATACGTACACGTGTTTCGCATATGTTACAACGAATGAACAATTTGGCATTAACTGTTAGAATCGATTATGCAATAAATATTATGGCTAGCCGGCGGTTAATTGATGCTGGTAAAAAAAATGTAACAATAACAGTTTTTTCTTGTCAAATGCTTCAATGGCGTATGATTTACAGGAAAATAAAACAACGTTTTCATTCAGTAGGGATAATTGAAAAAATGTATTCAAAGAAATTTTCAGGGTCAATAACTAATTAAAATAAATGAGGCATTATTATTATTTAAATACATTTTAATTAAATAATTATTATACAGTATCTATATTGGATTGATGCAAAAGTATTGACGTTTTTGTATGATCCTAGCAAAAAAAGGTTTTTTTTCGGAACTAATGACTAACATCTGTTTTAAAATTATCCTTTTATATAAAGGATGCTACCTCTATACTATATATTTAATTTTGGTCTAGCTAGCGTGCTGTAAAGATCCCTTAATTTTTTTCAAAATGTCGGTCGATAAAGTACATTTATGACTCTAAGATGTAGTAGTAGTGGTCTATTGTGTTTATGAGGATTAGAATACTTAATTCTACCTGCCTCTTGATCTGATTTTTTTGATCGCAGTTTCTATGCCGGTTTATAACAAGAGTTTCGAACCGTTATTTTTTTCGTTTCGATTTTCGTTCAGGCTCAATTAAAAAAATGTGTTTCCGGTAGTCGTTCCGGAAGAATAATAGTTTGTTTTCGGTTTTCAGCTCAGGTCCGAGCGTTATTTTTTTTGTTTATTGTTTTTATTAACATTTACTGACCCTGATAAATAATCTGATATCTTTTTTCGGTTCAGCTCCAGGTTTTGTTCCGGTAAAAACAACAGTATTTTCTGTTTTTCTGTTCAGTTACGGTCTGAAGCCTTGGTTTTTTTTTAAGAACATTGTTAAACTATTACTACAAAATTGTACATTTTGGTACTCCCTGTTTTAAACTGAAAATGATTCCATTAATTATAATATAAATATAAAATTGATTCTAAATTATAACTACTAAATTAACAATTATATTGGATTTTTACCGTCCGCCGTATAAACTTCAAATAAAATGAAACGTCTAAACATATCGGCATTCTAACAATCACATTGCCTTCAAAAGATGTCTTTGCATCAATTTTCATTTAAAAATAATATATTTATTCATAAATAAATTCGTAGTAGCGTTTG